>CALNHX010008129.1:0-64583 GCA_940337035.1 Agriotes lineatus
CTTTCAGTCTCCTCTGTACGTTATGAAACACCCTGTATATTGGATTCCACATTATTCGTTTCCCATCCAGTAGTAATTGTTATACCCTAGTTTTATTCTCGTTCCTTGTTCAATTTATCTTTTTGTCATATCTTGGATTTGTATTTGGATAGTCTTCATCATTGGTGTCAGATCACTGTCAATGTAAATATCTTTCTCTTTCAATATCGTTCTTGACCTAAGTACCGACATCCCTTCTTCAAAATTATTCATTTCTATTATCACCTGTTTCAGTCTATTTTCTGTGTCTTTAATCTTTATTTCAACCTTCAGCATTTTTACTGCCGTCTCTAAATTTAGATTATCATTGCTCCAACTCAACACCGCAGAAGAATGAAAAGTATATATAGAAAATGTCAAAGTGGAATGAACAGGAAAAGTTCCGAACAGAAAATAGCTAACACCTACTGCAGTAGGATGAGAAACGATTGTCCGCTGTCTGTCAATCAGTTATACGAGGGTTGTTGCAAGAGAGAAACTGCAAGATTGAGCTTTCTCCTAGGATTTCTCTCACAGCGTCTAACCACTATCCATCTGGCTTTCCTCTTCTATTTTCTTGTTCGGGAACCGTCCATGCTATTCTTTTGGAGTCTTCTTGCCGTCACCACTTTGCTATTATTGAATCTTTAAGCATTTTCTGCTTACTTGTCTCGATGTTATTTTTTGTTTTCCTATTCATTACAGGTTTTGCACCAGTACAGTGAAGCTCCTAGTGTTGTTTCATAAATTCCCACTTTGGTCCTTTGCCGTTATACCATACTGAGCTTGACTTACGTTGTTTTTCTTCTCCTCTATGATTTCTTCCTATTCTTTCATATTGGGATCTTCTGTGCATGTCTTTTCGTCAATTATCTCCAGACTTTTATTCCCCTCTGCTCATGCTGTCCTATAGTTAGCAACTCCTTAACATACTGATTCCACCTTTCTAATACTTCATCATATTTACTAATTAAATTTCCCTCCCTATCCTTGCAGACTAATGCTTTCTCTCTGGTATATTTTCTTTATTTCGTTCTCATCTTCGTAAAAATGTATTGATTTCCTTATTATTTATATCTCCCATTTTTTTTAGATTTTTCTTTTTACTCTCTTTTCTGTTTATTGAGTAATTTTTTGCTTGTTTCCTCTTGTATTGGTATTCTCCCTTATTTCCTTTGCTCCCTGTTTACAAATAGCACTTGCTCAGTTTCTTTTTCCTTTTAATTTCAGCTTTGCAATCATTAGCTGTCCATTCGTTTTCACTTACATTTTAGTTTTATTATATTAATCTCCGTGGTCTCCTTAATGACACTCGCTAATTTGCTCCACATCTCCTCAACTACATACAGTTGGATCTCTAGGCCTTCATAGCTTAACTGAATATGGTCTTTCTGCAACCTTACTTTTCTGGAGCTCATCCATATTATACGTATTGCTTTTTCTTCTTTGTTGTTGATACATAAGTTGGCCACCAGGCCACCACTAGGAAGTTGTTCGAGTCCGCAGTTGCTCCCCTTTATGAGTATTAGTTTCTCAGTTTCTTCACAAACTTCAGTTTATTTTTCTAGTTTTTAGTAATTGACTAGAGAAATATAGATAATGCATACCTACATTAATAAATTAGTAACTTACTGGAACACAAACGTTGAATTGACTTAGAAAGTATCCAACTTAATGTGAAATGAAATTCTTTAGTGAACAGGTGACATAATTTTCCTTGAGGGAGCCAATCTTTAGTGTCAGCTATTTTAATGCACCTTGTATTTTAATTTTTCTACTTATAAACAAGAAGAAATCTAATTTCATTGATTCTTATGGCAGTTTTATGAGTTACAAACTCTTCTTCAAGTATGTGTACTACGTACTTAAAAAATATGTGAAGTGCTATTCATGTAATACGAAGAAGCGTATTGTAAATTATGTAAAATCCACACTAAGTCTTAGTGAAATTAATAACATTATACACAACAATTCCAGTAAATTAATTTTACGATTTAACCCTATGCCAGCAAAAGATGTGATATTATTTTACATAGTGCCTGCACAATCCGATACTCTTTATTACAATGTAAAATTTATTGATCCTGAATGTTCACATTAAAAAGATTGAAACAATATTTCATAGTAATGGCACAGTAAAGACAGATTGTTTTTTCTAAAAATACCATTTTTCATATCCTGTATTGATTTACTTGTTTCAAACGTAGATAATTCGATGCAAGGTGCATTTGTGCATAGCAGTGGTTTATGTAATTTACTGCATTATTCGTAAGTACAACAGGAAAAACTCAAATTGTCAAACTGTATTAAGTAACAAAATCAAGTTTACAATTTCTAGTAATTTAAAATATGGAACATCGATTTTTGTGCATTTATTGTCAATTTTTTTAAAATTTAACTAGGTAGGTAGTTTTTTAGTTTTTCCTTAATGATTAGAAAACACAAGACGTCTTTTACTACTTGGACTTTAAAATTTCATTTGGTTTTTAATGTTATAGAAATAACTGAATATAAATGTTAAATAGATAAGGGTTTATTTATTTTCAGATATTAGTAAAATACCAACAAATTGCATATAATAAATTTATTTATGAACTTTTGTTCAAACTAAACAAAACGATATTTAAGTACAGAGCTGTGCGGTACTTGAGTACAAGTACTCGGTCACTGTACTCCGAATACTTTTCGTGTACTCGGTACTCAGTCCACGATTACATTTTTTTAAATTCCTGTCTATAGAAGCGAGTGACTCTATTCGAACCAAAGTCGAGGTGCAAGAAGTCCAGATATTCAGTAATAGAAGGGAGGGGATTTGTAAGAATTCAGTCTTTAGAAATGGGGCCCTATAAAATTACTTGAGCCCCGATATTGTGATAGTATAGAAACGACTATAAAAACAATAATTAGTCATAAGGAAAACTTATTTTCAATCAATAACAGTCAAAAAATTGTTGAACACAGAAAAATGCTTCGTCTTGAGCTGCTCTAGCTCAGAATACATTTCACTTAGAAAAAAAAATGTTTCAAACAAAAGTTGTCGTAAATGACGACCATAATAACAATGAAATAAGTATTTTGGTTGTACGATTAATGCTAACGAAGATATTCCAAAAAAGTGATTTTGTTCGCCATTTTTCCAAGATGGCGTAGCGAGCGACGCATCTGCAAATTGGAAATTTTCATTAGGGCACCGAGTTTTAACACATAGGTACGTATAAAAAAATTCGGAAGTTAATGTTTCTAAAACACGTTTTTTTAATTTTAATGACTGGACCAATAGAACTTTAACAAATTGTGTGTTTTATTTTTATCATTGTCACAGCTATTCCATTCTTCTGTACTCGGTACTCTGTACTTGTATAGGTATTCGAGTATTTATCGTTGTGTACTTGTACTCGGTACTCGATTACATTTTTTTGTGCTTGAGGAGGGAAAGGGGTAGTGGGTAGCCCTCCTTCGCGATCCCGGCGATGGACAGGCTACTACAGGGATTGGTGAACCCTGCCCCTACGCTAGCTACTGATTCTACTCCAACTCCAGTTCCCGGGAGAAATCAGGTCCTAAGCCCCTATCCCTCCTGACACATCCCACAAATTCCTAAAACCCTATCCCTACCATCTTCCAACCCGTCTAGCCAGCGTGGAAGATTAAGGCTATATGTCCCTCCAAGATGGCGAGTTCAAAAACAAACGGAAATGTACCCCAGGTGGGTGGAACACCTAGTGTTAAATCCCACATCCCGAAAAGGATCTGCCTCAAGGATGGGAGGCAAAAACCCGCTAAAAACACCCAAAATTAGACAAAATCAAACTACGACACACAAATTGTACATAGCCACATACAATATCAGAACATTGAGAACGGATGAACATCTTGAGGAACTAGAACAAGAACTCAAAGATATAAAATGGAACATTGTAGGCCTATGCGAAACTAGACTCAAAGGAGAGAGAAAAACCCTCCTAAAATCCGGAAACATATTATACCAAAACAACTCAGAAACTGAATATAGTATAGGAGGAGTGGGCTTCATTGTAAACAAAAATATAAAACACTTAATAACTAAATATCAGGCTATCTCCGAAAGAGTCATATACCTAACGATGAAACTAAACAACAGATACAACATACAGATAATACACTGCTATGCACCAACAAGCAACGCAGACGACGAATCAGTTGAACAATTATACGAAGATATAATACAAGCCAGAAATCAAGAGAACGCCTACTTCACATTCGTCACAGGAGATTTTAACTCGAAAATAGGAAAGAAATATCCCGACGACGACGAATACATAGGAGATTTTGGCCTTGGAGAAAGAAATCACAGAGGTAACATGCTGTCCAATTTCCTCAGCAGCGAACGACTATTCTGCCTAAACACATTCTACTCTAAAAAGAACCAACGAAAATGGACATGGCGTAGCCCAGATGGACGAATAAAGAATGAAATAGACTTCATACTGTGTAACAACAGAAAAATATGTAAAAACATCACAGTTCTGAACAAATTTAACACGGGCAGCGATCACCGCCTAGTACGGGCCAATATAGAGATAAACACCAAAACAGAACGACGAAAAGTCATATCGAAAAATAGATCTCCAACAACAGATGTACTTAACCAAAATATAGGAGAATATCAAAGAGAACTGACAAAAAGATTAGAACCAATATTAACCCTAAACAATGGAGATGTGGATGAATTAACGGAAAAAATAGTAAAAGCTATACAAACGACCACAAAAAAGATCTGCTCGAAAACAAAGAGTACAAAAACTTACAAGTTAAACCCCGAAACGATACAACTAATAGAAAAACGAAGAAAAACAAATAGAGACGCTCCAGAATATAAAACTATTAACAGATCCGTAAAAACCAACATAAGGAAAGACCTACGAGCTTATAAGAAAAAACAGATATTAGAGACAATAGAAAACAACAAAAACATGAAAGTACTCAAATCGAACATGGCTAAAGGAAAATCGAAAATAGTAAAGGTAAAAGACCAACAAGGAAACGAGATAAGAGAAAAAACCAAAATTGTGAACGAAATTCAGATATTCTATCAACAACTCTACAAGTCATTAATACCAAAAACAAACAATACCACCAGGACCATTCTAAATGTCGGATCGGAGGAGATGCCTGAAATAACTAGAGCGGAACTAAAACATACTCTTAAGCAAATGAGGAATTCAAAGGCTCCTGGTGAAGACCGAATTACAACAGAGATGCTAAAATATGGTGGGGAAACCCTAGAGAATATCCTACAACTATTGCTAAATGAGTGCTTATTAAAAGGCAAAATACCAGAAATGTGGAGGAATGCAGAGGTGGTATTAATACACAAAAAAGGAGATATCAGTAATATTGAAAACTATCGACCGATCAGCTTACTCTCACATTTATATAAGCTGTTGACTAAGATCGTAACGAACCGCCTCACTGCGAAATTAGATTCTTATCAACCGGTTGAACAGGCGGGCTTTCGCAGGGGTTTTGGCACCATAGATCACTTGCAAACGATTAGAACGTTGATAGAAAAGACAACGGAGTACAATATTCCAATACATCTAGCATTCGTAGATTATCATAAGGCCTTCGACAGCATAGAAACTTGGGCACTCTTTGCTGCACTGGAAGACGCTAGAGTGGACTCAAGGTACATCTCTCTGATTAAAAATATCTACGAAGAAGCCACCTTCCACATCAAAATAGACGATAACCTAACAACTGAGAAGATACGGCTCGAAAAAGGCGTCCGGCAGGGAGACGCGATGTCTCCTAAACTGTTCACGCTGGCGCTGGAAAACGTATTCAAGCAACTAAACTGGGAAGAAAAAGGTTTAAAAATCGATGGCGTTCATCTAAATCATCTGAGATTTGCTGACGATATAGTCTTGATTAGTACTAACACAGAAGAACTCGACATTATGATAAAAGAGCTAAACCATCAATCACAGAAAGTGGGTCTCAGAATGAATTTAAATAAAACCAAAATAATGAGCAATGAACCAAGTAACATAATAGTGGACAACGTAACGCTAGCAACAGTCAACAACTACGTATACCTTGGTCATACTATAAAGATAGGTAAAGATAATCAAAAAGCTGAAATCAAACGAAGAATCCACCTAACATGGGCAGCTTTCGGAAAATTGAGCTATATACTACGGGACAAGGACATACCCATGAACCTGAAACGCAAGGTATACAATAGTTGTATACTACCTGTAACTACATATGGGTTAGAAACAATGGCCATAACAAGAAAGACCATGGAACAGCTAAGTGTAACACAAAGAGTGACAGAACGGGCTATGTTGGGAATAACCCGAAGGGACAGAGTCCGAAACGAAGACATCCGAATCAGAACCGGAATAACAGACATAGTGGAACGCGTAGCTAGACTAAAATGGCAATGGGTCGGTCACGCAGCAAGGCAAGATTCTGAATGGTGGACGCAAAGATTAATAAACTGGAGACCACGTCTAACTAAGAGGAGTGTAGGAAGACCCCAAAAACGCTGGATTGACGACGTCAAGACCATCACAGGCAGACAATGGATAACTACTGCTAGAAACAAAAACACATGGAGCCAACTGGAGGAGGCCTATGTCCAACAGTGGACGAATAAAGGCTGAGGGAAGAAGAGGGAAGAAGAATACTGAAAATTACAGAAGTAGATATACTACTAAAAATTGCAAGAAGATAGAACTGCAGCATTACGTCTTTATTACGCAATGGCAAAACAGAAAATAAAAAAACGCTTCACAAATTGCGATCTGGCGAAAAATTTGTTAGTACACTAGGCTAGGGCACATTAAAAACGAAAAGGGAACAAATGGGTGTGCAAGAAAAAATATAATAAAAACCACTTAGAATGAGATGACTGGCCGGAGAAAGAGTAGTACAAACTAGCTGCTCATACTTTGGATTCTATAGTCAGCTCTTCAGCTTACAGTTCCAAATTAAGATCCAAATATAATCGATATCAACCGTACGAATTCGCGGCATCGCGAGTGAGCTAGGACACCATTCCTACCTTTATAAGTCACTATAAACTACACTTAAACTAAGGAAAATGTTAATATGGAGTAAGCGGGTGCGAATAAGTCGAAGACTCTTGCAGTAAAGAACAAAAAACATCGCCGGAGTGCGCGGGGACAATTGAATAATACTTGGCCTAGTTACGCATGACAACGGATCGATAATCCATCCTATGCGACCAAAGCCCGCTCAATAACTGTAAAACGCCAAGCGTTTCGACAGCGGTAGCCAAAATGTATAAAACAAACGGTATAATTAATGGGCCATTAGAGCGGCACGCTTTTACCTGTAACAAGAGACATTAATTAAAATATTTTTGTACCTTTGTAGTTTGTGATATTTGTTATAATTCAGATCGGCACAATTAAAATCTGGGGGAGTGTGCCATGTTCGTTTGCAAACAGCCGTTATGTAGAGAAACACATGCTTTAAACAATATTATAATATGTGTGTTAAATTTCTAATATATTACAAAACAGCTGGAGGAAGTAGCGTGACTAAAATACTACTAAAGTTGTCCAAAGCTGCAAAATCCTTCTAATTGGGTTTAAAAGCTGTGGAAAAGCAACTTCATTGTTTTATGTCCAAATGCTTCCTTTTCGACGCGGATTATTAACTTTCACATTAACTTGAAAGCTTTTAAACTAAAAATTTCCGAGCCCATGGGATAAGAGATAAATTGCTAAACTTAGGTAAACGCTTAAAACCAGACGATTTACTGACTTTATGTTTAGCCGTTAAAACATCGATCTCCTCCAGTAAAAATTTAAAACTAAAAATTGTAATTCTTTTAATTGTGCAACTAAAGGACATTACGGTTGTTGATTTTTCTTATATTGCATTTGTTTTATCAAATGTGTTGAGTATTTGCGAATGGAAGATTAATACTACATCTTGTCTAAATGCAATTGAAATAAATGAATTGAATTATTTCAAGTCTTAAACCTTACTATAGGTGTCTGAAACTGAAATAGATCTTTAACCAGAATTGTCTATGCGGTTTCTTATAAAAATTGGTGCCTGAAAAGCGAAAAGTACGCTAATGAAACGTTATACTGTTCTGAATAATTTCACAAATCCATAGCTGTTTTATGCAAATGAAAGTAATTTTGAGCGTTTATTTAATTAATATTTGCGTTTGGTCAAATTTATTTTCAGTTGTGCTAGACTATTTACATACAAACTACTAATTTATGTGTGTCGTAAATTGATTAAATTAACATAACAAAAACGGAACGGAGTACGTTTTGCGAAGCTACGTTTTAGGAATTATAATGTGTTTTAAGAATTACAATTCATTAAAACAGGAAAATATTATATGCTGTAAATTTCAACTTCGAGATCTACTGTAATCCGTAGGAAATAACATTAATTTAAACTTTATAATCTGAACTTTTCTATAATCACTGGGAACTGTTTACGTAAATGTTTCGATATTTAACTGATATGAGATTAGGGAGAAGTAGAAAATAGACAGTAGAGATGCATCATTTCCATGCTAGTTAGAAAACGTACTGCCTGCCATCTCATCTCGTACATAATGTTTTTGAAATTATACGCCAACCTTATACACACTCTTTCCACAATTCAAATAATAAGAAATGCCCACATGTCATAAATGTCACTGTAATAATTGCTTACTGCATCTTGCCGTAAAACGATAGTGTACACTAAGTAAATGTTGGTGGAGGTTATTTCCATTACAGTCATAGAAATGGAAACACAAGAGAAATATATTCCCCCATTTCCATAAAGTAACTTTTGGAATTCATTAAATGCCAGACAAACATATGTTTAGTAGAATTCACCTACCCCTCAGAGAAGTATTAGATTTTCGTCAATCGTTGTTGACCATGGTGGTCCGAGAACAGTCAGTAATGTAGAGGTTGAAGAAATGATTTAGGTATGGTTGCTGAAGACGCTGCAACTAGCATTAGAAGAATCGAACCGATAACTTCTCGAACAACACTAATTGCGGAATGGCGACAGTGAAATTGTCCTTCCCCGGGACGGACGCTTGCAATTACACGTCCACTCGCTTCGATAGCTGATCTACAAGTTCTTTTGTTCGAAACGGGATGATGCAAACTTTAGCGTTTAAAATAGAGTACATTCGCAGAAACAAGCGGTATTTGCATCAAAAACCTCAAAATGTCATCGAGCCGATATCTACTGCAGACCTACACTAAACGATAAAAAGGCACTGCGCAGGAGGCGCGCATTACAGAATACTTAAATATAACTCTTCAAAGATGGGTGACTCTAACTGTCTTAAACGCCAATTTTCGAAGCGATCATAACAAAAGCACCATTAATTTGAAACGATACTTTAATATTCTTTATGATGGCTGATGGCTGATGCCATGTAACTTTTCCTTAAAATTTATTAATAATTATCCAATCAATGTCTAATCACAACTTTTGGATCTAGCGTGCTTGCGCTCCTTTGTTACTTTCACTCAAAGGAAAAAATGTAAATTAACAAAGGAGGTTCATTATGACTTTCAATGACTGGGTTTGCAAAACAAAAAATATACAGTGTAAATACAAATGTGCATCACAAAACAATTTATAAGATTTGAAGTAAAGTATATCTAATAGCGAGGGTACCATGTAAATAGAGAGAGAGAGCTCAACTCAAAATAGTTAACCTCTAGTGTACTATGAAAGACAAAACACTGTGTTCTGTTGTGAATTTGGCTGCTTTAATATGTATAGTTGCTTGACATTTCTAACTTAATTCTTAACTTGTTTAGACGTTGCTATGAAACGAAATTGTAAATGGAATTATTTATAGCTCCATTTAAGCTATTTAGACAATGTAAATATGTAAATATTTATTTCAAGAGTTGTCCCAGTTCTTTTTGTCTTGGGTAGTACATATCAAAACAACAAACTTCGAGTGTATAACTTGAAGCTTTTTCCGTACAGAACTGATTTTGTTAAATGTCGACAAAATAATATATAGGCCATACATATACTGGTATTCCAAATTTACATTTATATATGACAGCGCAAGAAATTTAAAAGGTAAAAAGACAACATAATAACGCTAAATAACGTTTGTTGCTAGGGAAGTAAGCTCTCCTTAATTTAGACACGTCACAATTCACATTTTGGTAAACACTTTAGTATGTAATACAGGTGGGTACCTTTAAATTGGGGAAAGTTGACCATTTACGGGGATGCTGCACGGGGTTGATTTTACCGAAATTCAGCTTTGGCGGTCTTAGCAAATCAACGTTACAGCTGATTTTGGTGGCTTGATGATTTATAGAATGATACAAATGCGAGCAGTGAACCAACCTTCGTGTCGGCAATTTGTGACGCAGTGACTTGCACTTAAACTTAGGCCACCGCGAGAGACTGTAAGCGCCCTGAGCCATGTTTGCATAAAAAATTGTTTTGACTACCCAAGCCTTCGGCAATAAATGACGCGCTGTTAATTGATTAACCCGCTCTTTGGTTACCCTTTCCCTATTTAATTTCGGCGGTCGAGTTTTGTATTAAAGATTGAATATAAGCTTTTAGGAAGTTCCGGAATTTAAAGCATTAAATCTGAGAGGGCATTTACGTAATTGTAGCACGTAGAGGCTCCGGGTGAAGATGGAATTATAAGCAAGATGCTGAATGCTGTACGAAGAACTCTGAATACGACACTGTTTGGAAAAGGGAAAAATTTCCGGTGTAGGGAGAAATGTCGAAGCTGTCATTCTCTTTAGAAAAGGCGACAGCGCTTTTTAAAAAAAATGCTCCAAAAATTATCATCAATCGCCTCAGCAGAAAATTTGATTTTTAACAACCAATAGAATAAAGAGGATTTAGAAAAGATCACTGCACGACCGACCACATCCAGACAGTGATTGAGAAATTAACGAAGTACACTCTACTACCCAATTGTCAACCACTAGAAGGCACTGGGCTCAGTGGAAAGGAAATATTTATGTTAAACTCTTGCAAATGTACTTTTTCATCCTTTGTGAAGATCAAAATTTAGAATGATTGTAATTGACTACGAACAGAATTGCTTGAGAGGCTGCTTCAGGATTCCGTTACTTTGCGCTGATTCTATCCGTCAAGCACGTAAACAAGACTGTGTTTACGTTTTAAACCAATGTAGTCAATTGTACTTAAACGGACGACAGTAGAAACACTAACCCCTGGAGCACAGCCTCATGCCCCATAAATATTATGGCTTAGAAGGGGTAGTGAATGAATCAAACATTAAATGCAGATTGTTTTTATTATAAAAATAAACTTGTATTTATATAAAACTAAAACGCTTAACTAAGTAACAATATCAAAGTTCATATATACAGTTTACTGGACAGGAGTGTTTAAATTACAAAACAGCAATGTAGCAATTCTGCAGTTTTTATTTCCTGCTAGAGCGAAGGTCGCCCGTTGAACTTGCTACTGTAGGTCGGTATTGTGCATGAAGTGCAGATTTGCATTTTTCCTGGTCTTTAACTTGTCTGATTGCGTAATAACACTGGCTTTTAAATTATGAATAATGTTCCGTAAATTTGGACTGAAATATATATATGTTTAATCTAATTTAAACATATTAAATTTAGTAATTATGAGGCAAAGACTGGTGATTGCGGCATTAAAATTTTCTTGCTATTAAATCGGAATTGCATTTTAAAAACGTGCGACTGGATTTCGTAAATTTTAGAAAATAAAATTTATGTGTGTTTAAATCAAGTTTAAACATATTGCCAATTTTAGGCTGAAGAAAAAGAAAAAGAAAAAAACTATATTGTTTCTTCCACATTAAGGGTTTTTAAAGGATATTCTTCTACGGCTGACTGGCGTTGTTTGGATTGATGCTTCCTTCGGTTGATCCTTTTCCGAATGTAGTAGAAGGCTCCTATTAGAATAGCCCCTCCCAATAGGCTGCCTGTGATCCCGCTGGATAGATAGAAGTGGTGGCGGATGGTTTTCCAAGTTATGTCCTTTAGTGCTGCTGGAATTCCAACTGCGAAGTTTGTAGATCCTCGAAGTGGTCTGACTGTTTTAGTACTGGCTCCTCTGCAATTTCTGAAAAGGAGTTGGGTGTTATTGTGTTGGTAAAGTTGATGCTGACGGCCTTGGAATATCCTGCGAGGATCTTGAATTTCTTGCTATGCCTGGGAGTTAACGTTTTCTTTGTAGTTTGTATGGTGCAGTCTGATGAGAATCTGAATCACACCTGTAGTGTTGACAGTGACTTCTTCCGTATTGCCACTACAAGTGATAGCTATTCGGTTGGCTTGTTGACTACGAACATCCAGGTGTTTTCCATGTATAGTTGTTTCCAAATAATGGACTGGATCTGATGTCTTCGTAGGCTGCACTGACTAATTTCTGTTCGATGATATATATCATCAATGATGCAATTTGGGTTATTTTCAATTCCTTTCACGACTGTTGGACTGCAGATATACGTGTTTGGAGTAATTTGGAGATTTTTTTTGAATTCCTCATCTGTCTCTTGAAAGTACATTTGTAAGTTGTAATCCACAGCGAAGATCCCTTTTGGTACGTCGATCACCCAGTAGGACCCATTGTTAATTCGGAGATGATGTAGATGTCATCATGTCCGATGTCGACCTTTAGGATTGGGGTCGGTAGAATTTCTAAGTTTTGCGAGAGTTTACTGTTGCATTTGCGAGGATTTGCTTGATTTGGGCAGGTGTGATTAACTCGTAAAAATTACCTTGTTGGAAATGAACGTTCAAAATGTTTGTGTGGTAATTGCACAGTTCACTAATAACATTTGTGGCGACTTGATAGACACTGATGATGTGGATATTTAATCGGTTGGAGTCGGTTGCCTTATACCATTTGTCCATGTTGTTGATTGCCCTGATTCCTTGGTTCAGCTTCTCTTGAAAATGTTCCAGTTTCTGATCGATTCGTTCTTCGGTTTCATTAAATCTTGAAAGTGCTGACAGCAAGAATTTGGATTGTTGACTGTCCATTTTTATTAATTCCTGTTGATTTTTGTCGAGTCTATCAATATCTTGATAGACCTCGTCATTTACTCCGAAAATTGACGTGAGTACAGTCCCAAGCACTCCTCGTTTCTCTCGTCTTGTTATGATATCTTCCATGCCAGTTTTAATCCATTCCATATGCCTTTTTTGTTCCAGAAGATGATGCACCAATGTCTTGCATAACGTATGTTCGGACAGTTCTTTCGCAGAGTTGCAGAGGTCGTCGAATTTGTCCACCATGTCGGTAACTGTTTCGAAGTCTTCTTCGATCTTCCCTCTCTCGAACTGGATTTCGATCCTGAATGTTCCTCGTTCAATCTTCCCGTGTCCAATATGCTCTACATAGTACCCGCTGTCTGGTTTTTTGTATGTTGAATTCTGCCTTACTCAATGTATTTGTAGTAAGGAGAGTAATATGAGTAGAAGCATTTTCCATTTGGACCGGATAGTTTTCTTTGGTACTGGGAATGATTGTGTGTGGGTGCTGTTGGCCGAAATTTTCTCTTCAGGCTCTGGTTCCTGCGATTCTTCGTTAGTTGGTAATGGAATGATACTGCCTATGGAACGTTTTAATTGATGTCCTCCTGATTTCTGGATGGTTACTACTCGTACTGATCCATCGGTTGCAGGATGAATGTCGGTAACTCTCGCTAAGGGCCATTTACTAGGATAATGTTTTCTTCTTTGATTAGCACTAGGTCACCAACTTTGATATTCTCCACCGGTTTCTTTCATTTGTTTCTTTGCTGTAATCCATGAAGGTAGTCCGAGCTCCACGATTTCCAAAAATCTTGCTTGATTTTTTGGATCAATCTCCATCGATTTGACAAATTTGTTGATATTGGTGTGCTGATTGGGTCCGGTTGGGAGATTATCTCTCTTCCTATCCGGAAATGGCCTGGTGTCAATGCAGTGGTGTCTTCAATATTGTTGCCTTGTGGGCACAGAGGACGTGAGTTTAAGCAGGCTTCGATTTGGCAAAGCAGAGTGGTTAATTCTTCGAATGTTAGAGTAGCGTTGCCAATGGTTCTCTTCAGATGATGCTTCATTGATTTTACTCCTGCTTCCCATATTCCTCCGAAGTGTGGGGCTACTGGGGGGATGAAGTGCCATTGGGTACCAATGGTGGATAAATTTTCTTGGATAACTGGGTCTTCCATTGCTTGACGGATTTCCTTGTCCAAGACTTTTCTTGCTCCAACGAAATTCGTTCCGTTGTCGCTATAAAGGTGTGCACAGCGTCCTCTTCGGGCGATGAACCTCCTGAAGACTGCTAGGAAGCTGTTAGTTGTCATGTCGCTGACGGCTTCTAAGTGTATTGCCTTGGTTGATAGACAGACAAAAACAGCAATGTACCCCTTTGGATGTTCGGATTTGTATTGGACCGGCATAGTCCACTCCTGAATGGAAGAATGGCGGGGTTGAATTGACTCTGGTTGGTGGAAGATTCCCCATTAATTGCTGAGCTGCCTCTGCCTTGAATCGGATGCATCGAAAGCATTTCTTGATGCTGGAGCTGACGGCTTTCTTTGCGTTGATGATCCAATATTTTCTTCGGACATAGGACAGTGTGAGTTGAGTGCCACCGTGTAAGGTGCGTAAATGTGCCTCATGGATTATTAATTTGGAAATATGATTGGAATAAGGAAGGATAATTGGGTGTTTTTCGTGGTAGGATAAGTTTGAATTTTCTAGTCTTCCTCCAACACGTATGATTCCATGTTGATCGATGAATGGATTGAGATTTGCGAGTTTGTTGTTGGAGTCCACACATTTTCTCTTTTGGATTTGAGATCCTGTTGCCTTCAAAATAGGATCACTTCCTTGGACGACCTTGATGAGTGTGAGGATGGTGTCTTCCATATCTTTAACTGATAGACATCCTGGTTGAATGGGAAGACGCCTACACTTGTTGATGAATCTTCGGCAGTAGGACACGACTCGTATCATTCTTGTCAGAGACGAGAAGCGATGAATAATCTCGTTCTCGTCTTGATGAACTGTAACTTGATGCACAGTGTAACCCTTTGCTTCTTCATTGGTTGTGGCGGTGTCTGGCTGACACGGCCATAACTCTTTGTTAATTAACCAGCTTGGTCCATCCCACCATAGTGTATGTTCTTTTAATTTCCCTGGACTAGTGCCTCTGGAAATGACGTCTGCAGGTCTAACCGAGAGGGTTGTAAATCCTCGAAGTGGTTCGGCTGCTGCAACACTGGCTCCTTTGCTATTTCTGTAAAAGAGCTTTTGTGTTATCGTGTCGTTGAAGAGGTTACCACTTGGTTTGGAACATCCCGACAACGTCCATCTGCTGCCTCTTTCTTTGTAGACGGATAGTATATGAGTGAGTACGATAATTAATATCACTCTTGCCGAGGTTAGCTTTTTTAGAAGATGCCGCATCGGTATTCCACATTGCGTATTTTTGGTAAATTTCCTCGCAGACTTTAATAAGTCGTCTTCTTGATTCCATCTTCTACGAGGGGCTAAGTGCTTAGCGAACTCGGAGGTTTGCTCGCTTGCTGCATCTCTTGATGCCATTTCTTGATGCCATTTCTTGATGCCACCCTCCACTAGGTGCTAATTGTTTATTGAACTCGGAGGGTATCTCGATTGCTGCAGTTCCTGCTGCAACTTCTTGACTCCATCCATCGCTAGGTGCAAAGTGTTTGGTGTCGGATTTTTGTTTTCCTGCATCCCCTGCCGACAAGTCTTGGTGCCGCTTTCCACCGGGTGTCAAGTTTTTAATGGAGTCGGAGGGTTTTCCATTTTCTGCAGTTATTGCTGTAACTTCTGGGCTCCGTCCATTACCGAGTGTCAAGTTTTTAGTGGGTTCGGAGGTGTTGTTGTTAGCAGCAGTTATTGTTGCAGCTTCTTGGCTCCATCCATCGCTAGAAGCTGCTGTCGAAGCATCTGGAGGAGTTCCAACGATTTTTTCGTGGCCTGCAATTTCTGGACTGCATCCACTGCTTGGAGCTGCTGTAGGAGCTTCAACGATTTGTTCGTGGCCTGCAATTTCCTTTCCTTTCTGTCCATCGACTTTGTGAATGGGAACTTCCTGAATGGGAACTTCGTGGATGCGGACTTCATGAACGAGGATTTCGTGAGTGAGGACTTTGGAGGTTCCATGCACTTGGTGATTTTCTTGTGGATGAGAAGATGCTACCTTTTCACATTCGATGATAACAAGATGTTGAACTTCCGTATTCTTTATATTGGCAGCTGCGATTGCTCGTTCTTCCGCTGTAGGATCGGTTGTTAATATTTTCTTCATCTGCTGGATTGTTTGCTTGTCATTGGTAGGTGAACTTCGGAACTGACCACAGCTTTTGATGTAGTGACCTCCATGATTAAGAGTTTCGGAAGCTTCGATTTTCTGCGGTCTTTCCTGTACTGATTCTGTGAATTTCTTTTCACGTACCTGATATTTTGGGGAAAGTGTTCTTTGTGTGGGTACTTCTTCTGTGTCCCAGAATTTCTGCAACTGATATTCTTCTCCAATTTTGGCAACCATCGTGTTGACTTTAATGCTGTCGTTATGCTGTCTTCCAATGGTTCCAGATAATACCCAGCCCAGCTCGGTATTTTGTCCTAAGATGCTATCCTTTGTTTTAGTGATTCCTTCTAGAATTATTTTTGAATATTCTTCGGCGCCTAGAATTATGTCTATGGGGCCAGGTTGGTTGAAGGTTGGATCGGCGATGAAAACATTGCTCCAGGAATTGATATTTATGTTTGGGATGGGGGATGAAGGCATGGCTGTGGTAAGTTTAGGAAGTATTAATAAATTGACAGGTAGGGAAAAGTTACTTGAAAATCTAGGTGTGATTAAACCTGGGATTTTCCATTTGGCAATTTTTGGCTCGCTGTTCCCGATTCCTGTGATTTCAGCTCGAACTTTGGTCCTGGGTAACCCCAATAATTCGGCTGATGCTTTCGTGATAAACGACCCCTGAGGCCCGTGATCTATTAATACTCGTAATAGATGAGTCATCCCGGATGCTGCTTTTACTTGAACCATTGCTGTGGCAAGTAGAACTTGGCTCTCTTGTGCGCCTAAATTGGCGGTGATGATGTCTGACTTCGGCTTCTTTTCTGGAGCGTTGGAAGTCTTCATAGCTGCTGCATGAGCTGACGTTCTCATCCTTTGGGCAGGGAGCGGCCTTGATGGTGGCTGCGCCTTATGAAGCAGTGTATGATGCGGGAAGCGACAGATCCTACAATTAAAATAGGCACGACATGGTATATTTGAATCGTGCCGCAAGCATCGATAGCACAATCGATTGGTTTTTACTGCTTCTAGTTTTTCATGGGTAGGTAGCCTCTGGAATTGACTACAGTTGTCGATGTAATGATCTGTATTGTTTGAGGCTTTCGCAGTTACTCGAATTATTCTCCTTAGCATAGAATTTCGGCTTAGACCGCGTAGTATTTGTATATGAACACCCAGCATTTTCTGGCTTAATGTGCCTTGCACCTTGTGAAGTCGAGCAAAAACCCGCTCGATGGCCATGCTTTTTGGTGGCTCGTGTTGTTTGAGTATCTTGAGAACGAGGATACTTAGGCAGATTTGGCCGTTTTGCTGTTTGTGCATCCATATTCACTAACGTTTCGCAAGACCTTGCAGCTTGCATCATCAGAGTGATGATGCACCAAAGAGCATGGCCATCGAGCGGGTTTTTGCTCGACTTCACAAGGTGCAAGGCACATTAAGCCAGAAAATGCTGGGTGTTCATATACAAATACTACGCGGTCTAAGCCGAAATTCTATGCTAAGGAGAATGATGTAATGATCTCCATGGCACAGCTTGCAATTTAGGGATGCGGAAGCGTAATTCTTCTGTAGTCTTTCCTGCGTGGGCTTTCGAGCTCCATCTATGGATTCTAGGGATTGGAACCGCACTTGCAGGAAAGCCATTAAATTTTGGTGATCCTGGACTTCATTTGGACATTGAAGCGACTGCTCATATAATTTGTTGGTTTCAGGATCCCATTTTCGAGCGATAGCTCTGTTAATCCACGGACCCCAACTGTCCGTGGAGATGCCTAAATTTTTGATTGCCTCCACACATTCCTTGATGGAGTCGTGCAATCTTTTTAACCCTTGGGCTGACTCTTTGGAGAGGACCGGCAGATCGAATATGGTATCTAGCAATTTAGTTAAAATAAAGCGATTATTTTGATACCTTTGTTGCAGCAGATTCCAGGCGGTGTTGTAGTTTGCTTGGGTAACGGCTAGATGCTGGATCAGTCGGCTTGGCTCTCCCTTAAGATGCGTCTTTAAATATTGCATCTTGATGACATCGTCCATATTCTGGTTGTCATCTACTAATTTGGTGAACAGGTCCTTGAAAGTGGCCCATTCCTCATAATTTCCCTCGTATATGGGAATTTTGACTTGAGGAAGCGAGATGGCTGCTGCTTGCTCGTTCCTTGTCGGCGCTTGCAATAAAATAATTAAATTTCTATACCTGTCTTCCAACGTAGTATATTCAGGACTGAAGTGCATTTGTTCTGAAGCCATGTTGTTTGACATAACTTCTTCGTCCATCTCGACCACACGATCCCATTTTTCTCTTAATTCCCTTGTCGTGATGGCGGGCCTCCCTAATTCTTGTGTTAGTTCGGCGTCGTCCATCGCTTGCTTAAAATTCTGAATCCGAATCTGCAGTTTTCGGATACGAACCGTTTGCTCGGGGTTGGCCACCATTTCCTCTTGAGTTCTGCTTACGGAGGGGTTGGAAATTTCCGTTGATTTTGAACAGCTCTGCAAGTAACTTTTTGCTTCGCCGTATATGGCTTTAATTTGGTCGTAATACCCTGTTTTAAAATAATTATGAGTTGGAATACTTAGCTGCCCCATCTCTGCATGATTTTTAGTTGTAGTGTTCCAAAGTTCGTCCAGCGTTTTGTTGCGACTGGCGATGTAGGCTTCGTTTTTTCGGCTGGAAGGGTCCTTTTTGCTGTTGGAAAATATTTGCTTTATCTTCTGCGCGAGCTCTTCTTGGGCAATAGCTAAGTTGTTGAATTCCTCCATGTTGTTGGCCATTTTCTGGGAACTGGGTGGTTGGCAGATGTTGTCTTCTTCTCGGGATGTGTTTTTTCGTTAGTTGGAGACAGATCCGGCTCGAAGGACCATGAACAGAATTGCCTGAGAGGCTGCTTCAGGATTCCGTTACTTTGCGCTGATTCTATCCGTCAAGCACGTAAACAAGACTGTGTTTACGTTTTAAACCAATGTAGTCAATGGTACTTGAACGGACGACAGTAGAAACACTAACCCCTGGAGCACAGCCTCATGCCCCATAAATATTATGGCTTAGAAGGGGTAGTGAATGAATCAAACATTAAATGCAGATTGTTTTTATTATAAAAATAAACTTGTATTTATATAAAACTAAAACGCTTAACTAAGTAACAATATCAAAGTTCATATGTACAGTTTACTGGACCAGAGTGTTTAAATTACAAAACAGCAATGTAGCAATTCTGCAGTTTTTATTTCCTGCTAGAGCGAAGGTCGCCCGTTGAACTTGCTACTGTAGGTCGGTATTGTGCATTTTTCCTGGTCTTTAACTGGTCTGATTGCGTAATAACACTGGCTTTTAAATTATGAATAATGTTCCGTAAATTTGGACTGAAATATATATATATGTTTAATCTAATTTAAACATATTAAATTTAGTAATTATGAGGCAAAGACTGGTGATTGCGGCATTAAAATTTTCTTGCTATTAAATCGGAATTGCATTTTAAAAACGTGCGACTGGATTTCGTAAATTTTAGAAAATAAAATTTATGTGTGTTTAAATCAAGTTTAAACAACTACATTTCCAGCAATACAATTTGGTTGAACCATAAATCAGATAAACATCTATTTTATAGATACCATGCTGGTTGAACTAATACACATTTGGGGCGAATATTAATATTAAGGAACTGTAAAACATCTTTACAAGGAAGAGGTTACGTTGCCCTGCGGAGGCTGCTTTATTCTGGGTAATACCCAATGATACACAGTATGGACAACAATCTCACTTATTTTTATTTGAGAACAAGAATAAGTTGACATACGCGAATATATAATACCAATAGGTAGCAGTTAAGTACGGTAATGTATAAAGAGTACGGGGATACACCCCTTTACTATTTGCACGAAAATGCTAAGGTCCGCGCACGAGTTATAATCGCTAAAGGCAGATCTTGGAAGTACCAGTGCAGAGTGCTAGAAATGATCGAAATGCGTAAGCGGCTGAATAAACTGGCATCTGACCAAATATTTTAATGCTCAATTTCTGAATACACCATAATCCTGGCGTCAAGCGTTATACGCTATACATTATAAGTTACACATATAGCCCCAGTTTATGCAAGGAGAAGGGGTTTATGATTTAACGGCTGCCTGAAGGACATCTAAGCATTCTTGAGGTACAATGCTTTATTGTCCTGCATCTAGAAAGCTAAAAGCTCGGAATTTGGCTTTTATTGTGGACTTGCCGGCCAGTTACGTCAATGATCATTGCTTGCTACCGCTACACGACCCTCTTGCAAAGCCACGAGATTATGCAGACCGGAAGTAGTCCGGTAAATGCACTCGGTGTCCACTTCTGGTGGTTGTCGCTTGCCTGTTTGGCTCGTTCCTTTTGGGACTTGTGAGGTTGGTTGAAGTTTGCCTTAGGCCTGGTTAAGCTGCAAAATAAGAAGGCTTGGGCCTATCTATGAAAATCGTTGTCTGCTTGCCGCGGATTTCGATGCTGCAGGTCTTTGCTGCTCGGGAGATAACATGGAATGGGCCACCACATCACCTTTTGTTGATTCTGTATATACGAATTTATGTGAAACCGTGAAACTACAGTAAAGAGTGCACCTGCCTACTTTATGGTTTCTGATTATTGCACACTAAATGTAAACGAGTTTCGGTTGAAGCAACCCATTCAATAATTTTAATTCATGATATATATTTTGGGCATTTCTCCATACTAAACTAGTAAAAATATTAATAAAGTGAGCGTTTCTTAATTAGATTTTTTCGAAACGTTGGCTTTATTAATATTTTTTGTTTGACAATATACCCAAATAAACATTGCATGACATAAAATAAAGCTTCAGACATTATTTTTAAAATTATATTAGCATGTTATCTAAACGTTTGAACTCGCTGGCAAAAACTAAATACCATTTTAAAACAATTAGTCAGGACAGTGCCGGACTTGACAAACTTCGAAAGCAGGTGTAGAGTTGATATAAATTTTACCTAGACAGATCAGGGATTTTATTCCAGTTTTAGACCATTCACAGTCAAATAAAGAGCTCACGGGAGGATTCACCACTTGTTCTGTTGAATATCAAATCTTGCATAGACAATTTTATGGAAGTATTTTATGTTCGTTATAAAAGTTAGTTTCTACATATGGGTGAATTATTACGATTTAAGAGTTTTCATCATAGTCTTCGATTCGCCTGTTTCGTAAAATATTCGATCTCTCTAAGAGTAAGCAAAATTTAGGAAGACCTGGAGTGAGATGACAAATTGATCTTACGAGGAAATTTTAATCAGATTTCAAAAATCGAAGCAGGCAAACCCACAAGCCCTATTTTTGGAATTTCTAGATTGACTGAGCGTGCTGCCATTTAACACGCGCGTAACCCTCAAATCCGGCTTTAATTATAACTTTAAATCGGATATCGTTTTCCATTTCGCTGTCAAACCATCAAAAACAGTCCGTTGTCAGACCTTGGACTGTTTTATTATGTAATTTGCAAACAGGATGCTAAACCGCGTCCTAGCAGGTGCGCGAGAGATTTGAATTCGCTAATGAAACGTTTTGCAAGTGGTGCCATCTTCGCGCGGATTATCATTCTCGGTTGCCTTAATTCCCGACCTCTTTAATATTGAAGTGTCATTAACACTTTGTTAGGCAAATAGGTTCGTGCTTAAAAACCCAAGGCCGCCGCGAGCGGCGTGTGTCGCGCTAATCGATTTTTTTAATATCATCTCAAGGGTGGAATAACGGTGGCTATCAAGCCGGAGGGTGAACCCGGACGTGCAAATTTCTCGGGTGTGTGAAGGCCCAAAATAGTGGACGCTACCCGACGGCTCGACGATAATTAGGGATCTTCCGCCTCAGACCCGATTTATATTAATATGTGTAACGCGGCCGTCAACAAACGGATCTGCTGGAAATTTGAATCAACTACTTGAGCAAGGACCAGATTAACACCCGTTCATGTGGGAATTTTGTGGTTATGCAATTTACATGCCACAATGACCTCAGCTGTGGGCGTTCTAAGGATGGTGGACATTTCATAGACTTTTAGCAGATACTTGGAATTTACGTTATCTACTTGATGTAGAAACGATAACGGGTCATTACTTAATAATAGGTAGTATATCTTTTACGCAATAGACTATTTCGATGATTCCTTGAACAAAACATTAATGAAAATAAAAATATTTTCCATATACAAGAGCGAGATTATAATCTGGAAGAAGTGGAGCCTACCACCTTAGAGGAATACTAAAAAGTAGGTAATGAATCTCTAGGAAAGACGAAATTTCAGCTCTCAAGTCAGTATGCGATTTAGTACTAGGTAAGAACATACTGTAGTTGATGTGTGTTAACGAAAGGGTTCGTTGAAATATATTGTCTATTTACACACGTATGCTACATATTTACATGATCACACAACATTAATGAATTACGTTGCCACCTTCTGATGTCGGTGAGCCCGACGCACGGCGAACCTCCGCTGGTAGGCTGGATGTATCAACAGCGTTGTAGCGCCTCCTCCTCCGGCGGGATATCTCCTGGAGTTGGCCGGGTGGACGTGTTTCGCATGGCATGAGGCACCGTCCGGTGTCCCTCGGCTATAGTAACACGAGGCCGCGGGATTACTTAGTCTAACCAGGCTGTTAGCAACACTGGCTGTGGTTACATAATCTAGTCAGGCTTTAGCAGCACTGGCTGTGGTTGCATGATCTAGTAGGCTATTAGCAACACTGATCTAGATTGCTTAGGCTACTAGCAACACCGGCTCTGACTGCAGAGTTTTGACCAGGCTATAATAAATTTAAAAACACTGGCTGAGACTGAATATTTGGTGTGGCAGATTGTTCTTTTATACCCTTCGAGCTGCGACTAAGCAGGTGTTCTGCCAATGATGCCAAAGCTAGAGCGGGGGTTTAGCCAATGACAGCTGAAACGAGGTAACTCTCGACTCCGTCCAGGCGATGCGTGCGCAGCCGCAGTGGTAGGGCGACCTCATTTGCTAAGAATTCTGGTACGTTTCGGACCGCTACAATACCAAGAAAGTAGAACTTTCTTGCAAAATGACTATGACAAACGTAATGTGTCGTTTTAAGGTCTCATATTAAATCTATGGACCGTTTTCAATGCACTAAGGCAAGATGAGCTATTAGTACCTTGCCTTAAACCACTAATACAGGGCTTCTCAAACTTTTTTCCTCTAGAAACTCTTTACGAAATACAATAAAGTAGCTGTCTCCCTAACTCCAATGAGCGCGTAGTAGCATCGTATAAGCTTTAACATGATATCGATCAATGATTATGTTTACACCGTAATCCACTGCCGAAAGTAGTTTAAGCGAGCGAACAGTTTTCAATTTCCATAGAATTTCCTAATTATGTGAGATGTTCACAACTTAATAAAATCAATAGACGTTACAGGGTTACGTAACTTCTATATTGCTTTTGCGATTGGAATAAATAATCACTTATTTCACATTGAAACATTTTTGCAATTTGTAAAATATTGACAAACATTCGCAATCCATCAAATGAAATGTTTAAAATGTTCTCAACATTTGATAAGACTGGGAGTAGTTCAAGAGATATTAAAATTAGTAAAAACATCACACTTAAATTTTTTTAAGTGAAAAGTACTATTATACACTTGACAACTGTCAATATTAACTCTGCGAGAAGTTCACAATTTAATGAAATCGAAAGGACTTACAGGGTCACTTAAATTTGCTGCAGCTAAATATTCTAACCCACTCAGGTTCCAGAATGGTTGAAAATCTTGAACAAAAGGTTCGGATTCGAAAATTACAGATTCGAATCTATAAATTCAAGCAAGCTATGTTCGATGCTGAACAAATAGTAGAGGCACGAGAAACCGGGAACCACGCCAGCACGCAGAGGAAACTGAAAGAAAAATGGGTACGCTACGTTAGAAGGAAAGTATTAAAACGTAATTAATTTATTACAAATACCGTCAAGAACCGAACATGCAATAACCATCATGAACAGAATTGCCTGGAGGCTGAATCAGGTTTCTGTTACTTGCACTAGACAAGGTCTCTAGCCTTCTGAGCACAAGGGTGAGACTGCACCCTTGTTTTAAGACAATTTAGTCATGCCACTCAGAGAGACGATGATATTTGGTAGCTACCTGAAGCGCAGCCTCACACTTCAAAAGTTTAGGCTTGGAAGGGTAGCACCACGATGTGAATGAATCAAACCTTAATAGTCGATTGATTTATTACAAAAAAAATTCTATTTATACAGATAAAATTGCTTAGGAACTGCGGTTTCAAAGTGCAAAGTATGTTTCATAACGAACATTAGCGTTTAAGCCAGTTTATTTGCGCTATATCTGCAAGTACGGTACACTGAACTCTGATTACTAGGTCGTTTATTTCCGCAAGTTGCTTACTTGCAGTTGCGGCATTTAAACTTCGTGCATATGAAATGCGAATTTCATTTTAAACCTATGAACTGTATTTCGTAAATTTGGGACTGAAATTTAGTCTGTTTAATTCGAGATTAAACATATTGCCAAATTCCAAGCTAAGAACTACAAAAGAAAGAAGAACGTCTCCGCAAATACTCTACTTATAAATACACTACACTGTTTCTTAATTTTTGACATGGAATTTAAACTTGTTGAATTGGAGATTAAACACGCATTGATAGAATGAAAATCAATTATTTCAAACGAAAACATTTTTTAATGTACAAAATACAACATTTGCACTCTGTTAAAATGAAATTTGTAAAATGTTCAAGACTTAATAAAATTGGAAGTAATTCCGTATTAAAAAGGCTAAATATAATTTATATTTTTTTTAATGAAAAATAGTATTAGGCATTGGGAAATTGTTGGGATTAAATTTATAAAATGTTCAGAACATAATAAAATCGGAATAAGTCGAACGGTTATTTAAGATTCGAAGTTTGACAAACACTATAGTAAATAATTGGGTTTTGATCATTAGGGCAGTAATTCAAAAGAAAACTCTTTTATCTGAGCCATTATTTGGGAAAGTTATATTCCTTTATTATTTTTTCGGTTACTTCGTCTTGATGTTTTACCATGAAGAACCGATTTGTTAGGTACGATTTCAGTACCTGGTAGAATGGGGCACGTAACTGTGTGTCAAACCTTAGCGAACGCTTGAGTAATGTCCAGGAAGGCAGCTAACTAATACTTTTTACTTTCGAATGTATTGTTTACTTGCTCTACCACTCGATGGACCTGCTTTATGGTAGAATATTGGAATCCGAGCTGGTGTTAATTTCGATTAATTTTGACAACATGTGAAGCAGGCTGATTGGTT
This sequence comes from Agriotes lineatus, assembly GCA_940337035.1. Classification (NCBI taxonomy): domain Eukaryota; kingdom Metazoa; phylum Arthropoda; class Insecta; order Coleoptera; family Elateridae; genus Agriotes; species Agriotes lineatus. The sequence continues at coordinate 25,639 of CALNHX010008129.1, forward strand.
TATAGGATATCACCTCTTCAACAGGTTTCCCAGGTTTTGGTATGAGAATTATTTGAGCAGCCTTCCATTGGCTTGGAAAGCGCACAGTTCTTAAAACAGCATTAAATATGTGTATTATTACTACTACTGTCTTCTCTGGTAGTTGCTTCATTACCTTTTTATTAATAAAGTCATATCCAGGAGCATTCATAGGATTAAAGTTTCTTTTACTCGTGTCCTTAATTTTATTTACCTTTATAGCTTTTATTGGTAGTACATTTGGTAGGGATGTTCTAGTATCGAGCTGATGATTTATTTTGCGTTTGTCGTATTCCAAGAGTCGGAAGACTTCGGCAAACACTTGGGCTTTCTGTTGGTCGGTTCTAGCCCATGTGCCATGTGCTCATCACTAGGTGCAATATGTTTCCGGCTTTTCTTGATTTTAGCTGTGGCCTTCTATAGTGAATAATCAGTGGCCTCTGTGGGTGTTAGACTTTTGAGGATGGCTTTGTTTTTCTCATCAAAGAGTAGCTTCTTGATAACTTTAATAGCTTGATTAAATTTGGCTTTGTCTTGAGGAGCTTTAGTGATCATCCAGATTTTTCTTTATTTTCGCTCTTCCAACAGGGCTTCTCTAATTTCTTTTGAGCAGTCGCGTGGGTTGTTTATAGCATTTGTCTGGGGGGTTGCTTTCCAAGCTGCATGTTGAATAGCCATGGTAAGGTTTCCGACAGCATCATCTATTTCCTCTTCCAATTTAAGTGAGATATCAAGGTTTATTTTAAAGTGGGTGGTTAAGGCGTTCGTTAGAAATTACACACACGAATAACTATACCACTTTTAATATTCTTTATTTAACGCAACGGATTACAGACATAAATTTACATGTGCCGATTTGCTACTATACTATAACAAGTGTGGATCGAATAGGTCTTGTTAATCAGCATACATGTGAGCGTTTGTGAATCTGACACTTGGCTCGTGAAACACTCAAAGTGAATGCTTCAGTAAGTATGAGATTAATGCTAAACACGTGGGAATCTGACCCGACGTGTGCCAGACGACCAGAGTTGTTCGTTGGGCTAAGACCTAGTATGCAATGAATCCTTAAGCTCCTCGCTTCCGTATATATACAATGCTCATACAATTACATAAGATTTACTATTCTAGTCCAACAATGGCATTGTATCTATTGGACGAAGGGTCGACACACTTTCACTAGCGCGCACAAGGGTTGGAGGTTTATGATGCACCCACTGGACATTCACTCTCGATTTTTGAAGCTGCAGATTTACTGCCGTATTGTTCGTCCACTTTCGCTTCTTATTTAGAAAAGTGTTCGTCAGGTTTGAGAATTCCTTTTCGCTTTTGTTTGCAGGAACTCGTGGACGTTTAGAGAGTTTCTCTCTTTTGTATTCCGCCTTACAAATCACTTTTTGGCATCAGGCGTTTTTACCCCTTTAGCTCGAAAGTTTTCAAATGGCACTTAAGCTAACTGCTCGCACTTCGAGAATTTTATGGGCGAGTTTCCTCTTCTTGGCAACGATCTATTATGATTTATTGCTCCGCTACGATTTGTTCATTAAACAGGTTCCTGAATAGCCCCCAATTGGTTCTTCTACTTGTCACATAAGCTGGTATTTCTTTTTAAATTTTGGTTATTTGCACCAAGAGGGGAATGTGATCAGAGGAGAAGTCAATTTTGTTACTCTCAGGTTGTTAGTATCCAAGGCTTTTGCCAGTTCTTTGCCTCTTTTTAAGTTATAACGAGCTCCACATGTTTAGCGTTATAGTCACCGCCTACTAAAAACCTATTGCTAATAGTAGCAAAGAACGGTGTAAAGTTACTTTCTTCAATCTTAGGTCTCTGAGGGCAATAGATGGCAGGTATTGATAGTGAGCCGTACTTGTCATTGACAGAGATGGTTGTCGCTTGTATGTGAACTCTTCGATACTCAGGTGCCCCGTAGTGCTTAATGGTGTTCGTAATGATGATGGCGGAGCCTGCATGGGCATTTCCATCAGTGGCATATTGCGTATCCTTGTATTCGAAAATAGCTGCGATTGGTTTAGTGCGCTTCTGCAATTAGCATAACGTCTATGTCGTGTAAACATTTTGCTACTTCATGTCTATCACTGACTAGACCTCGAGCGTTTCATACAGCTACTTTCAAGTTTGTACCCATTACAGTTTCGTGTGGAGCTTTGTTATTATGGGCATCAACGTATCGATTCTCTCTGCCATTTTTTCTATTAGTTTTTCGAGGTTGTAGAGCCTATTATTATTTGATTGACTGGCGTTGTGGTTTGAAGCAGTAGTTTGGTTGTTATTTGAATGTTCACCCTTTAGCGCTGCTGCGTATGTGATGTTTTCACACGTTTTTATGGAATTAATAGGAATTTCCTCTTATTGTTGTAGTTTTCCGTCTTGTAGCAGGAAATGTACTTATAAATCTGGCAGCCTTTATAATTGGCTGGATGGTTTCCACTGCAAAAGGCACATTTTAATTATGCCTTTTCATTAATGCTACAAACTTTGTTACTGTGGAATTCACTGCATTTAATGCATCTTTGGTCATGCGCCCAGTGTTTCTTAGTATGACCCAGTCGAAGACAACTGGCGCATTGGGAAATAATCCTGGTTTGTCTCAAGGGTTCAGTGTTTATTCTGCAGATATTTTAGTTCGTAAATTGTTTTATTATTTTCTTGTGGCTCTAAGTCTACAAAGAACATAGGTAAATACTTTTTAGTTACTCTGCTTTTAACATTAATAATGCTTCTGACCTTGTGATCCAATTTATTTATGTCGTTAGTAATTTCAACAGTCTTAGCTGATTCGTGTAGATTCTTTATCACCACGTGGAAGCTCATTTCTTGACGTGGCTCATATGTATGATATGCTACTTCACGTAGTTTTAATTAGTGTATAGCAGCTCGATACGCAGGTACGTTTTTAGTCATTCGTTTTACGTTTTTATTCATAAGTTTCAAGCTAAACTTATCCTTTGGCTCTGCGTTACTATTCAGTATAGCCATAAAATCTTGAATTTTGCAATTCCTTCGATAAAGATTGGTGGAGGTTTCACGTTGTTTAATTCTTCTGAGGTCTTCTTTTTTTTTAGAGTTTGGTTTTCTACAATTTCTGAGGCATTCTCTAAATATTAAAATCGATTTTTTGGGTTCATTACATTTGTGTCATAATCGGTGATTAACCGTTTGTGACGTTTTTTGATCTGGGGAGTTTCTCTTCTTTTTGCGAGATGAAACCTCGGTCCATTCTGAGGTATTCCGTAACTCTTCTAAAATCTTTTTCTTGTTTTCTTTCTCCAATTCTCTAGCCCGAGTTTCTATTTCTAATAATTAACTAACTGTACTTACAGTTTGATGATTGCACAGTTTTCGGTAACGATGTAGTAATACGTTAGATCTGCACTTGTGTACAAATTTGTGAATATAGGAATATATCCACTCGAAAAGCGAATGCGGGAACGTACAAAACACGTACATTAACAGGTATGTTGTTTGCATGGTTTGGTACTTCAGGTCAATGGTTAAAAACAAATACTTAAAGTAGTCCGATTATTACGTATCACAATTAATTGATTCATCAAATACAAACAGATATTTAAATTTTCATGACTAATTTTTGGATGGTCAAGCTGTCGAAATGAAATTTGAAATGGTTAAAAAGTTAATGACACTGAAAAAAGCTTCCTAGCTATTTAAATATTATGTTAATCAAGTAAAACATAACTTAATTTACACTCAAACATTTTTTCAAAGTGCAAAATACTGGACATTTGAAAAATGCCAAAATTAAATTGCAAGATTTTCAGAACTTAATAAAATTTAGTGACAGTGTTGTGATGATATTGAAGAAGCTCAAAAATACTGCAATGACTTAATGTTTCGACACCATAAGTATTTAATTCGATTGCCCTGCTCTGCTAGTTGTAAGTATTTATTTCTTATTTATCAATTAATTTCAAATAATTTCTACTTGAAAAATACTATTGCCATGAAAACTCAATCAGGGTTAGGTTCATTTATCTAGTTGTCTTATTTTTAACTTGTCAAATATTTAGAATATAAATCTCAATTGTCAAATCACCTTAAATGTCACTGATCTTGACTGAATTCAAAATAATTCTTCAACTTGTAATCAGATACGACCAACGTACACTGTTTGCAATATTATTATGATGTATAACATTCTCTATCTTTTATAGTAAGTATTAACTATTTTAATTATTGCAAGTAATAAATATTGTTCATATACTTCAATTTTATTTTAGGCTAAACTAATAACCAACCTTATTGACGCCATTAATTGCACAGCCAGCACCACAGACCCCTTTGTACAATCAGTCACCACACGAACACGTCCAACTACAAGTAACTGTCCAACCAATTTACAGCCGTCAAATCTTCTATAAAAACCTCAAAGTAGTCGTAGAATTCAACCTCTGTTCAACCAAAAACTGCACCCGTCGACCCACACATCACTCATTCACAATCCTCTTCTACCAGTAAACTATTCTTGTTATATTCCAAATTAATACCATTTCCTTGCAGGCTCAACGTCCCGATGATCTGTCCTCTGCATGAAGACGAAGCACCCCAATATAGCCAATCACTCAGAATGATTCCCAAGTAGAAACATCAGTCCTCCATAAATGACTCCTACACCTGCAGTACTCCGCACTAGTCGAATCCTTTTTATTTATTTATTTTTTTTTTAAATTGTATCAACTCCAATAAAGCAGCCCAATCCAAATCTTATATTTTTAGTTATTATAAAATGTTCTTCATCCAATTAAAATTGTTATTATCAAAGATCTTCTTTATTTGAGACATCTGTTACTCGTACACCATTATAATTATATTTCACATTATTTAAACTTCGTAGATTTATTTACTCACTGTTCTTATTATGCCAGTACCATTATTATATATAAAACAGTAAAGTTTTCAACATTTTATTAATAGCCAAAATATTATGTTACATTTTTCAAAATTTGTTATTCTCCATTCAAAACAACTCTCTTAACTACCGTATTTTCATTATTGATGCTTACTATATAAAAAAATATACATTTGATACCTACATACTTTGTTATCTTTTAATATTTTAATTTGGTCTGTCGTATCTGATATCAGTAGTAAATAATTTCTATCTTTTAACATCTTACTTTATAAATTAAACGATATGAAATTTATTCTTTCCATTCTCATTTCTTTAAAATGTTATCTCTATTTAAAAATTTTAATTCAAATAACCTTTTATATACTAAACTTTTGCAAAGACTGACTACAATGCTTTACCAAATCTTTTTATCGTATTGATCATCAAACTATATCCACTCTTATGATATCATAACAATACTTTCTTCTTCAACTCTTTTTAACATTGTAATACTTTTATCTTGCTTTGTCCCTAGGTGTAGTACAGTGAGCATAACGCAGGGTATTAATGACTTTCTCACAAACGGCGATGTTTGTTTCTAATAACTTTATTCTCCCTAAATATTGACAAGTAACAGAAAAATTGTCCCCAGTTTATCTACATTTTCGATAATCTGTAGATTGTAGCGTTTTTAACGTTTTTTTGAATAAACTTTTAGCTACCTTTTTTTACAGAATTCAAGTAACTTTTATTTTTACATTGAAATAAATTGTTTGATATTGAAAAAGTGACGTTCATATTAAATTTCAGAATAAAATTTCAAATGTAAAACTACTAAAAGAAGTAAAATAGAAACTCTGCTATCAAAACAAGATAATGTGCAGGAGATCTTGAACGTCTGTTATTATCAGCAGCCATGTTTATTTATTTAGATATTAATTAAACCATGTTTTATTTCGACAACCTTAAAACGAATCACTACATACTTAAAAATGAGGAATTTTGCTCATAAATAAGATATTAGCGACTTATGTAAATCCATATTTTCTTTTAAATCAATTTTATATTACATCAGGCAATATCTTAAGCCAAATTTAAACGCTCATTTACGTACAACTTCGCTAGCCTTTATAACAAATACCTTTGTGCTTCAAAAGACTATTTTGATATTTTAATTAAGCTGTCATTTTGGTTTTTATTAATAGTTTACGAGTGGTCGGGCATTGCCCAGTTTACTGACTTAACTTTTTGAATTTTATTTCGGCATTTCTCAATATCTTTTGCTTCATCTTGCCAGTAGCAAGGAAGAGCAGGGATGCCTTTTTAGGAATCATCTAACTATCATCGGTTTTTCAATTCAATTATTATGTTTTTTACTCGATATTGATTGGTTTTATTCGTTCTTTATTAGTTTTTTATTAAGTTTTTTTACATAATTGTTTTTAAAAATGGAAATAAAACATTATATTATTATTATTATTATTATTAATTAAACTATTACATGAAATGCTGCTTCCCGAACATAAAGTAACATCACAATACATATTATGGTTACCTTGCTACATAAGACATTTTACTGCAGTTTCGGGTAAATTGTAACGATAAACGAAAGTGTTCAATATCAACGTCGGCGTCGTAGCTTGTTAATACTATAAATAAATTGGAGAGGTGCCGTAGGCATAAAGAATGTGTAATAAATTTACCTAATGGTTATAAGCAATACTTATTCAATAGATAGGAGAGCTAGGTTCAGCAACGTACCGTGACATGCTTCGCTGAACCATACAAAGTAGTAGAGCCGCCAAGGAAGACAGGCTATAAGGCCATATCAATACTCAAAAAGAACAACAATGGCTACTGTTAAATCTCTACAATACAATTATTCGAAACGACATTGCAAGGCATTACATAATAACACCAGGTTCATGAACCCAGAATTCACATTGTTAACATATAAATCATTACAATGGATTCGCTGCACTAACATTCTATTCAGTATATGGGTATCTTATTTGCTTACTTATTTTTCTTTATAAGTCATAAGACCTGTTCTATTTCGGGTTTCAAGCCTGTTCTTGAGATGTGGAGGTCCAGCTGTCTTTCCACAGTTTTGAAGGTCTGCCTTTCTTGTTTTATGTGGGGTGTTGGTCATGCATATTTTAGTCAGTCTGTCATCGTCTATTCGCTGTACGTGTTCCTTTCATTCCTTTCTTTTTTCCTTCCTTATCTTACTATGTCTTCCACGCCACATTCTTTTCTGATTATGCGGTTATTGACTCTGTCTATTAACTTTCTTCCGGTTATGCTTCGTCATATCTTAATTAAAATTTGTTTTGTTTTACGAGTCTCCGCCCTTGTTTTTATACTGTATGTAAGTACTGGTCTAACGCAGGTCTTATAGATTCTAGTTTTACTGTTGGTGTTCATGTCCTTATTCACTTATATTACATCTTTTGCGTTCTTTTGCGACCATTATATGTTATAATTTTGTTTAAATTAGCCTTTTCAATCTTCGTTTTCTGCAAACGATGTCGTTTGCATACTCTATGATTTTAATTACTTCTGCTCTCATTATATACCCTCGTTAACGGTTTTGTCTGATCTATTATTCTGGAAATTTTATTGCTTTCTCTCTTACTAGACGAATTATAAAGACCGTATCCGAGGTTGATTTGTTTTGTCGGAAACCCTATTTGTTTATTAATTATTTTATAATGCTGGTAAAGATGAGTTTCACTACGGATTGAAGAAGTGTTATTCCCCTGTAATTGTTTGGGTTTTTTTTATCGATGTTCTTCTATAGTTAAGATGTTTTCTATTTATTCTTCTATTCTCAGATATTCTTCTTCTGTTTTGTGTTCTACAGATAGATCAAAAATAAAATAAATAGATCGCGGGAGCCCAAGAAAAATACTGTCTACACTGCACTTTATATAACTAAGTACGTATACATTAAATTGATAGGTAACATTAAAATAACAATGGGAAGTTAAACAAAATGTTGAAAGTGAATTTTAAACTTAACAAAAAAATTGACAAAATTATGTCAATAAAAAATATGCTACAGATTAGGCAGGTGTTCCGAGATGCTTCTTGAATTTTATGCAAGCCTTCGATTTGCGTAGTTCCGGGAATTATTTCTTGCACTAACTCAATTCGCACCTTGGAACATAAATTGTATAATATTGTAGAACCAGGTTGTTTTTGACAGAAGATGAAGTTTCTTGGTTGCAATAAGATGTAACTTAGGATGGCCAGGTTTAACCACCCCTTTAAAGATAATTGTAGCCAGTGTCTTTGTCACTCAGTATTTAGAAGTATATTGATTCGTTTAACAGATACAAGTCCTTATATATAATTGAATGTGTTTGAACTCCTAACCTATTATTGACATAGGCAAAAACCACGACAGTTTACAAAATAATGCAATGTCGGTACACAATGTGAGTGAAATATGAACCAGCAACGATATCATAATGCAGAGGTCTGCGTAATGCTTCCTTATAGTATATTGCAACGTGACCCAGTAACTTGACGTTAAGGAAGAGTTTGTATACAAATAACTTATCTAGCACATGTCGTGAACTGCGAGGAGCGTTCAAATATAAATTATAATTTAATATTTATTCAAAAACAAACACAAGGACTCTAATGTATATCATGTCATTTTTCTACTCAGTTTCCCTCTCTTTTAATAAACTGGTGCCATCTCGCAAACAGCCAATACGCCAATAAAATATTTTGTGTTCTTAACCCGCCCTAAGACATAGACGAAAGTCTCAAAACAGTGCCCAAGGCTTTAACCTGCATACCAGCTAAGCTTCCTTACAAAAGAATTCACAAAATCTGAAACTAATAGCTAAACTTGGGGCACTATACCCACAGAATCCTGCGAAAAAAGGCTCTACATTTTTCCCAATTTGACAACGGAAAAACCAAACTTTTTTATGAAACAGTTGCTCCGACTGCCGGTAAAACAGAATACATTTCAAACGCTAACACTGCGTTTGTACAACGACCGTGTCCCAATGAAGTAGCTTTTACACGGCCATGTATTTTACACACGATAAATCTCAAGTTAATTACGCTTTTGACACGTAATAACTCATCAACTTCAGCGTTCATTACTCCATTTCTGGATATACGCCTCTCCTGCTTCATGCCATTCTTGGCGGTTATGGATTTTACGCGTCCATTGTTTTCCAGCATTTTTTTGTATATCATCTCTCCACCTGGATCGTGGCCTGCCTGGGTTACGTTTCCCTATTCTCGGCCTCCACTCTGTGATCTTCTTTGTCCATCTTTTATCCGGTAATATCATGACGTGGCCCGCCCATTGTCACTTAAGCTTCGCAATTCTCTGTATGATGTCGTCGACCGTTGTCTTGTTTCTGATCCATTCATTTCGTTTCATGTCTTGTAGGCGTATTCCCAGCATAAATGTCTCCATCTTCCTTTGGGTGACTTGCAATTTATGTCTTGTTGTTTCAGTGAGCGGCCATGTCTCCGATGCATAAGTGAGTAGCGGGAGTATACATTGATTGAAGATTCTGGTCTTTAGGTGTTGTGGGAAACTTGATCTGAAGACCTGTCTTAGCTTCCCGTATGCAGCCCACCCTAGCCGGATCCGTCTTTCTACCTCTTTCACTTGACAGTCACCTGAGAGTGATATTCGTTGTCCCAGATATACATATTTCTCGACGATTTCTATTTTTTCATCACCTTCAATTTCAATTGGGATTATGTCTTCTCTGTTTGACATTACTTTAGTTTTGTTGATGTTCATTTTCAGTCCTATAGTACCAGCTTCTCTTAGATCTTTAGTTATTTGCTTTATATCTTCCATGTTATCAGATATAAGCACGATGTCGTCTGCAAATCTCAGATTATTCAGTCGCTCTCCGTTTATATTAATGCCAAGACTGTCCCAATTTAGTAGCTTGAAGCTGTCTTCCAGACAATTGGTGAACAATTTGGGGGAGATGGTGTCCCCCTGTCGTATTCCTCGTTTGACTTATATTGCCTTGGTCTCATCAAACGTCTGTATCGTTATAGTAGCTTCTTGGTAAAGGGCGTCTATTAGTGTTATATATCGGTGATCAATCCTTCATCTTTTCAAGGAGTTAATGAGTGCCCATTTTTCGACTGTGTCGAAGGCTTTCTCGAAATCGATGAGGGTCAAGTATAGGGGCTGGTTGTATTCATGTGTTTTTTTATTAGCTGTCGAACAGTGTGTATGTGGTCGATGGTGCTGTAGCCATGTCTAAAGCCAGTTTGTTCTGGTGGTTGGAACATCTCGAGTCGACTTGATATTCTGTTACTAATAATTTTAGTAAGTAGTTTGTATGGATGTGAAATGAGTGATATGGGCCTGTAGTTTCTAAGAACTTGTTTACTTCCTTTCTTAAATATTAATATTACTTTAGCATTCTTCCACTCTTTGGGGACGTTTCCTGTTTCTAAGCATTGGTTGAATAGGTGTTTCAGATAATTCAATATATTTTTTCCTCGCCATTTAATCAATTTTATTACCAGTTGGTCTGGGCCTGGTGCTTTGTTGTCTTTCATCCCTTTCAACGCCGTCTTTATTTCATACTTACATATAGATGGTATGTCTTCTGTATAGTGCTTTCTGAGTTTCGCTCTTTTGTGTCGTGTGATAGTGGTCTGTGCCGTCTTTGAGGAGTATAGTTCCTTATAAAATTCTTCGATATGTAAAAGGATCTGGTCTCGGTTGGTTAAGAGTTTGCCATTTTGATCTATCAAGTTTATAATTTTGGCTTTCCCCTCTTTTAACTTCTTCCTGAATACTTTAGGCCCCTTGTTTTGTTCGATGATATTTTTCACTATTTCTTCATCGTATTGTGCTACATCTCTTCTCACTCTTCTTCTAATTTCTTTGCTCGCTTTTTTTAGTTCTGCTTTACTTAAGGTGTTTCTTTTGCTATTCTTTTCATCAATAAGTTCCTTTGTCGCTTCCGTTATTTTTGATTGTCTCCGTGTGATGTTATTTTGTGTTAATTTTGTAACTGTTTCCATGATACTTTGTTTCAATTTGTTGTTTATTTCGTCAATGTTTGTGTTTCCTATTATGTTTATTGTACCGAGTGTTTGATTTAGCTCTTTTCATATTCGCCTCTGACTGTATATATCCTCTCGGTATCTATTCGTTTTGTTCTTTTCTTCGTTAACTTCTGTCTCTCTTTCAGTAAGTTTATTTCTATTCTTGCTCTTACTAATCTATGATCGCTGCTGTCGATGCGATTTAGTACTGAAACATCTTTTACAATGTACTTCTTATTTGATATTATATAGTAAATTTCATTGCTTGTCTTTCCATCGGGACTCTGCCACGTCCATTTTCGATTTTCTTTCTTATGGAAAAATGTATTCATGGCCTTCAGTTCATGTTTCTCTAGGAAATTTACGAGAGTCTTTCCTCTCTCGTTCCTAGACCCGAGACAGTCTCTTCTCTTTGGAATTGGGATGGTTTTCCAATCTTGGCATTAAAGTCCCCAATCAGTAGGGTAAAGTGTGTTATGTTTTCTTCGAGTGCTATTTCGATATCTTCGGAGAGCCTATCTACTTCCTCGTCCGGGTGTGTGGATGTTGGTGCGTATATCTGGATGATCTTAAGATGATATCTTTTTGATAGACGTATAGTGATGTATATGACTCTTAGGGATATGGATCTGATAGATATATCTTTTGCCCATTTTTTATTGATAAGGAATCCAACTCCGTTAATGCTGTGTTCATCTTCTCCTTGATAATAAAGGAGGTTTCCAGATTTGAGGGATATAAGTCTTTCTCCTCTCCTTCTCGCCTCGCTTAATCCGATTATGTCCCATTTGACATTTTCAAGCTCTGTCTCTAATTGTAGGAGTCTGTCTTCGGCACTGAGAGATTTTGGGTTCCATTTCGATACATACGTGCTGATCCTATTTGTAGGTGTTTTGGGTTTTGACGAGTGCTTGCCTCCCCCAGATTCCACGAGGCAGCCCTCCTTGGAGGGGTGGGATTTGGGTTTACCCACCTGGGAACCTGATGCTTGTGTTTTAAGACTCATCATTTGCTGGAGGATTTTTGGCCACAATCTTCCACGCTGGCCTTGTGGGTTGGAAGATGGTATGGGAGAGGGTAGGATGTATTAAGGTGCGGTTAGGGGGGGTTAGGGGACATGAACTCCCACCAGTATAGGGAGGGGTGGGGGGTCATGGCTCGCATAAGGCAGAGTTGCATCTCTGTAGTAGACCTATCTTCTGTCGGTATCACAGAGATTGTCTACCTGCTACCTAAACGTAATAACTAAGTGCTATTTCATTATTACTTACTATTTTAGTAAAAAATTCGAGACCAATAATTTTCGTTTTTGTTCTCGTTTTAAGGATAAGAATAATAAATTCTCCAACAAGGTTTTAGATATGCTGACTTTTTTGACCAAATAGCTGAAGTCATAGATTCAGATGAAGCTGAAAGCTACTTTCAGCCTTTTCCTTACAAACTGCTTTCGTGTCGAAGTTCCCGAAAATCTTTGTAGACAATATTTCCTATGTCTAATACTAAAAAATAATCAACATATTAATTTCACTCTTTGGTTGGAGGAAATAGAAATCTGAGAATCCACAATTCCTTCAAAACTGAACAAAATAGAATTTCCTTTTATTATAAATTATTTACCGTTCCAGTTTGTAAAATTTAGTTTTAAATGGATTTCTAATTTAAATATAAGTTGAAGGCTAGAAATTTAAATAATAGATATCTTACAAAATTTACTTTTTTAGATAAAGTAATTAGTAATGCTGAAGTGGGCTGCAGTTGCAAAAAATCCAGCTAGATACGCTCCAGCAGTCAATTACTTTTTCCATTATTATTATTACAAACTTAGGAAAACGAGGCTGTAATTACAGACTACAAATTAGTTTATTCTGCAAACATTTACTTATACACGGACTAGATTTTAGGTCACCACATAGGTGGTCTGATTCTAATTAAAATAATATTTGTATATTTCCCTATTTCCCCAATTGCATTGTAAATAAAGTAGTTATATTAGAAAATACTTTAACGTATTTAAAGCTAATTTTTGCTATATCGAATAACAGTTTATAAGTGTTCATAATTATGTATATAATAGTAAACATATCTTAATGTTTCTAATATCGTAATACTGAAGCAGACAAAGCAACCAGTTGAGTGAAGTGAATTACATTAATTCGCAAAAGGAAAAAAATATTGCCCTGGGAAATTTGATTTCTAGAGAGATATGATATCCTCTTGGCTAGAAAAGTTACCAAACGGAAGTGCTTATGGTTGTATTATAAAAGACATGGTGACGCCGGATTGATCTCGGACGAAGTTAACCCGATCGGCGACGATGAAAAGGTAATTTCTGAGACGTTTTTGTGGCGCTTTAATATTTATGTCTTTAGGAATTTCGCCAAACTACAAAACGAAACATATTAGAACATTAACGTTTCCGAAAACACATCTGTTGGCGTTTTTAACAATTAACTAACTAAATTTAAAAATTACGGAAACTTGACGTTGCTGTTTACTAGAGAGGTGTTTTGCATCCTGCTATTGCCTTATCGATACTTCTGCACACCACGGTTGGTATCTAGCGGTTTTTGCCGTGCGCTCTTTAGGACGTCTGCTACTTAAGACACATTCAGTCTCCGCTATTTGCAATGTGGTCTGACCGTTCTCATATTGTGTTGTATATATATTCGCGCCATATGTGCGGAAACTTACGCTAAAGAAAATTTGTGACGGTGTACTTATTATTGCAAAGCCCAGATGGAGGAAATAGGTAGGGGGGTGTGACATATTCGACTTTTTTCATTTTCCGACTTTAGACTAACCCCAAAGTGATTGCTGCCTTGATAAAAGTTACGTAGTTTCATGAAACTTTTCATATAACTGTTGTTTGGCCAAAAGTGATTGAACGGTAACGACAAAAAATATAAATTGTGCACTATTAGCAGCATACAATTAGTCAGATAATAGAATTACGGCACACCCAGCGTCTACACCAAATGTAGTGAAGAAAACCATGTAAAGCAAAATTGTTGAATGAATCTAAGGTGAAACTGATATAAACCGTCTAATTCATTTATAAAGTTAGAATGCCCCTTATCTAAGATACATTAATTGCTTACAAACATACACTTTCTGATGGCATTAACTTTAAGCTTGAATGACGCGGGTGCAGACTGGATTGCTTAGATCTAGCAACTTTTCTGCTTCCTACTCATGTGCTAAATTTAAGGACGTACTTAGATAACTTTAAGCTTCCATTAATAGCGTCAATAGCTTAGCCCCATACTACATAAGGAAACGATAATGAAATAAGTAGGTTAAGAGCGACATGCAGTCCGGCGCCTAAGACACCTTAGTGCTTTCTTGTGTAAAGACGGAATCCTCTTTCGTTAATACGCTCCAGATTATTTTTTCAGACCTGAAACGCGAGCTTGCAGCATTCCACAAATGCGGTTTGTTTGCAGACGTTCCCATAAAGGCAAATGGCTTGGCAAATAATTCACGCTTGTACCAAATCGCCTGATTGTCTGGAATCGGCACGAAAACAACCCCAACCCACGGCGTGTAAGTATTAAAAATCAAAAACTCTTGAAACAATTAGCGTTCTTCAGAGAGGTGCCTCGGAGCAAATGAAATAATGTTGGAATTGCTGCGAAAGTAATTAAGAAAGTGTGACCCGAAGGCTGGCGTTAATGAAACTTCTGGTGGTTAGTGGCCTTGAAATGACGCTTTGAAGATTGGTGTAACCTGAAAACGGCTGCACAAATTTCATTTTTAATAAATCAGTCTGAATTTCATAACGACGTCCCGCCTCGCTTCAAAGCAAAGAAAGTCAGAAGTTGCCTTATGCCAATCTGAAGTTGCTGGACATAAAATTTAATAAAGTGACACGGCGATATTGTTTATTAAGTTTTATATTGAAGAAATACAAACCAACGTCACTCTTCTGTATGGCTGTGTACTATGTTAGAATTAATTTGCTTAGTTATGTGCTTCCATCTATTCATTTTCAGTTACGCCCCAAATAAAATCAAGTTCGTGCTGTTTTTGTAAATACATTTTGCCCCTTGTTATTGCCAGTTAGCTCAATAGCAATGGGATTTATTTTATTCTACATACCTCAGTTCGTAGTTAAGGAAAACACCTATTGAAATAAATCAGAAATAATCTTGTACTTGTGCTAAGCTGAGAGTATTAGCTTCAAAAATTTAGTAAAATTAAAAATCAGCCTGTTACTCGCAAATCAACGGCAACTAGCGATATTTTCCTGTAAAAGACAAAGCTAACTAAGAATAAAACTAAGTACTAAACTAAGCAGCGAAAAGCTGTTTCTGCTCCGCATTTGTTTTAGAAATAATGTCAATTTATGCATATATGTTTGTACTACTCGGATGTGCTAGCGTAGTGTATACAGAACCATAAAATTAAATCATTTGTAGACAGCTGAAAATTGCTCTTATAGCTACTAAATAAAAACATTATGGGCTCCAATTGCAGTATAGCAATAACGATGAATCTAACTAATAGTTTAAAGAAACTCCACTTACCGTTTAGGGCTTCTTTCTTATACGAATCTAATCTCTAAAAAAAAGTATTAGTATAATTTCATTATCAACGCTAATGACTTTAAGATTCATAGGGTGCAGCAGAATGGAGTATGTTTTACATTAATGGATAATACATACATAATATTGAGTAGTGCAAAACAACCCAGAAATAAAAAATTGAAATGTATGAATCATTAATAAAAAATAGTGTTACCAACGACGTGAAATAGTATGCGAGTTATATAAGCAACTAAAGGAATTGAATTCATTGATGGCTTGAATCCGAAGATCGACAATAGTCCGAATTAAGAGGGTCTCTTTAGGTAATCCAAAAGGCGCAATTCGCGGACACTACGCTTATCGCAGAGACGTTTGGATGGCGAAACGCATTCTTAAATGCATAAATGACTGCTTCGTCACAAAAAAATATCTTCGCTCAACGCTAGGAAGTTAATAACAAATTAGTCTTTTTTCCAAGTCGAATAAAATCCAAAACTAATTAAAGTGATAACCTAATTGTAGGCAGCAAAGGTAGTTGATTATAAACAAGTGAATTACAAACCGAATGCCTGAAACTATTAAGCAAAGTTCTACGACTTATTGTAGGAACTCTGTTTTTTTTTAAAATTACTTCAAATGCGCTGCGCAAGTGTATTTTCTGAATTCTAAGCACTCGGTAATTTGAATCAAACACCCATGAAAGCTTTAGCAAGTCTTATCGCTGGAGTACAGGGACACCAAGCGGAGATAAGTTAATAAAGTAAAAAGAACCTGACCTTGCGTCATCCATGAGCTACAGGTCGGATAGCGGCGCCGTGGCCTTAGAAACATCTCAATGTAGGTCTCCAAGCCCATAAAATAAGTGCGGAATACGCAGAGATCTTCCAATTAGCAAATTGATCGCTGAAGATGGCACGAAGGTGAGAGAACAAAAAAAGCCTGCAAACGCATTATCTTCCTATTAAGCTACATGAACCAAAGATTCCAACATAAGTACAGCTGCAGGTGACAATCGCCTAGTAGCGAAAGGCGATATTAACACGAAAAAGCTGCACTCGTCCAAAAAGAATGAGGAGTAACTCTTAAATTAACTTAAATACGCGATAATTATTGCTTCACAACAAAGGATGGCGATGACTTAGGAGAGAAAATTCTTGTTAAGCCGTTACCGGCAAGTAAGCCGCTTTCTAAGAACAAGTGTCAAAATTTTGAGAAAAGCCGGAACAAACTTTCGCCATCGAATTACAGGCCAACCATCTACGAGGTACAAAATTAGTATTTCGAAAATTTCCTAAAAATTAAGCAAAATAAAAAAAGGCACCACATGTGCTTAAAGTGACGTGATTTCCATGATCATTGGAACATCTACCAAATATAGGTTCTGTTATTTCTGCACTTATAATAATTTTGGTAATATTAGTGGTATTTATATCTCTTATTGGCTTTATCGTGTGATTTTATAATTTTTACTCTATTTAATATGGTTCCTTACTCTATCAAATAGGTTTAGTAAAGTCTATGAAGCATAAATAAATACGCTGATTATTTTTACTGCTTTTGATATGATTTATTGCTCTATAAATTGCGAATCTATAGTGCTTCTGTTTTTACTAAATTCCTGCTGATCTTCTGTTATAGCCTATCTACAATGCTTTTAATGTGATTATACAATATAGATGTACATACAATAGTATTAAATAAAGCCATTTTGCGGCTATTTTCTGTTACTTTTTTAACTTTTTTTGAAGACTGACACACTTTATATTTTGTGAGTACCTTCGGTATTATTAAACTAACTCCACTACATTAATCAATTCGTTGTTAATACCGTCAGGTCCAGGGAATTGCATATTCTTTAATTAGTTTAGTTTTGAGAATTTTGGTGCATGCAACGTTTAGATGGCTCTTCTACTATTTTCGCAGCTCGGTGTGTGCGCCGTCTATATTTTTAATGTCTGTAGTGCAGGTTTTCGTATTTTAGCGCACCCACGGCCTTCCTTGACTCTTGTCAGCGCAGACAAGCGACTTAAATGTTGTTTGAACGCGTCTATGTTTTCCTGTTGAACGCCGTGATGAGGACTTGGTTGTAGCGTCTTTGAAATTGCCCCACGGTTTACAGAATATAGTTGTTTTGGTTCGTGGTCCCCGTAGAAGTTGCGGATTGTTGTAGCCCGGGCAGTTCTGTGGAGAATTGTTTCTCGCAACTAGTTGTCGGATTTTATATGCACTTCACCTGTCATCAGCTACACTAGAGTCCGGCCACCCTAAGATAGCGACAGGCAGATCACAGTTTGGCTGGGCGGGTTTTTGTTACGTCAGGCGTTTCAAGAATTGGCAGTAGCGTACACACAGGTGAACTTATCACGTATCGTAATCTGCAATAAGATAAACAGGCTAACCCATCATCGGTCTTTCCCTTAACACCAACTTTTTTGTCAACATCTTTAATAAAACGAAACGCAAATGAGAACAACTATAAACAACTAAACCCTCTAGTAACAGGACTCCTATTTAAGAACGTACCGTTGCTAAGTAATCATGTCCCATCGGGATCATCGCCAAACCACTGCGCACCTTGGCAATTTATCTGGGCAACCAGTCCGGGGCCCCTGGAACTCCTAGGTTTAGCATTGGCCGTGAATCGCCATCCCCGTGACCGAGCTCGTCGACCTTGACCTGGTTCAATGTGTTATCACCTGCATTCCGACCTTTGGGTGTGTGAGTCTCGGCTTATCTGGATGATAACATAGCGTGCAGAAGGGGCTCAAAGGAAGCTAAGATCAGATGTTGTCTTCCTTTCTTTAAAGTGAAATTATACAAGATGCGATCAGTGAACCAGTGTTAAAAGTTCATCCTATTGCTACCAATTTGGACGTCGGTTGCTATTGTACAGTTCGCTTCACAAACTGGGTACCTGAACCACGGTGTCTATTTTAAACGGTTGTGGATATGTTTTTACCTTTAGCCTTTGTCTTCGCAAGCCAAGTTTGTTGTGGTGCACCTTACATTGGCCAATAATTACCTGAAATTTGTACTAATAATTACTTTGTACTAAATGCCATTTTATTTTGTGATT
Organism: Agriotes lineatus; assembly: GCA_940337035.1. Lineage (NCBI taxonomy): Eukaryota > Metazoa > Arthropoda > Insecta > Coleoptera > Elateridae > Agriotes > Agriotes lineatus. The sequence continues at coordinate 44,190 of CALNHX010008129.1, forward strand.
ATATACTGTGATATTATGATTTTGGTGTCATTACTTGTTACTGCTACCTTTGCATGAGATAAGCTTTTTTTTCAGGAAATTATGTGCTACTTGAGTTTTCGAATTCTCAGTTGAATGTCTGGATACACTTGTTAATTGATAAATATTCGTTGGTGCTCTTTTGGCTTTTAATTATTTGTTGTACTTAAAGAGCTGCCGTCTTCCTGACTTGGCCGGCCGGCAATTGCATCCAAGTAGTCATAAAGTTCGTTTTGTTTGAGAGAATTAGCCGACGAATCTATTGGATGCTAACAAACTTCAGGGTAGAGCTATTTTCCGGTTAACAGTGTTTGACATTTTTGGAGAGTCTTAAATGTACTCTCAATGCTACACGGTGCATTTTTCGTGGCCCCCTTTGATGACGTGAAGTAGAAGTGAATGTATCCTAAAAATATCCCGTAATCTGGTAGAGACTTCGATCTATTTGTGGGATAAACAATATGTCTGTCGTATCAAAATCTCATAGTATTTTTGGAAGTAAAACACCTACAGGCCGTTAAATTTAACAAACGGGGCAATATAAGATGTATTGCTGCAGTGAACGAAATAAATCAGAAATATTGTTTTCTTTCTACGAAATAATGTACGGAAGTGCGGCGAACTAATTTGGATAAATTAAACTAACTTAATACTGTAATAATAACTATTTACCCTTAATCTGAGCCTGAACTATCTAATGCCCGAGAAAGTACAATTATTTAGAAAGCCAAAACATAAAAAAGTGAATCATTAACATTAGTCACTTAATGTAATCGCTTTGTCTACTGTGCAATCAATCGTGTTACAGTGGCCGATGGAAAGAACGATGGCAATCTGATTTCTTCCAAATATAGTTGTGTAAAGCGTTTATATAATATTTGGCCTTGTATTGGAAATAAATGTGATAACGATTAACCCACAATAGGAAACATTCATGAGCGAAGTTGAGCTTTCCCAATTTCGATCAGTTAGGTTTGCTAAAAATTGTTTTAGAAATGGCTGGAAAATAATCAGGGCGACTGTTACAAGTTGTAACATTGATGTTTGATCTACAAATTGGTAAGGTTTAGAAGCTATCGTTTATTACTAGACGAGCATGAACCAATAGCCCATAAATCTACAATATAGTAGTAACAACATTTTACGCGGTTTCAGTTTTAATGAGTAGATAAATTATATTGAAAGCTGTCTGTTGCGGCCTAATTTTGCGATAGGCAATGTATTTGAACCAAAGGTAAATTTTAATAAAACATGATATACGATGACACATAAATATATGGACGACAGGGCGAATAAATCTCATATTAAACATATTTTTCAGGCAGGGACGTTTATTTAAACTGGAAATAATTTGAGCTAAACCATATAAATTTCAGTTATTTTATCATCACTATCTGAATGTTAATAAGCTACTTACAGGCAGTAGTTTAATTATAACTTACCTAATATTATTAGCAATCGAAAGAGCATTGTGGGAGAAGACAAATCTGAAAAATAATCGCAAGTAACAACTAAACGCAACAACGAGAATAAATAAATAAAGTATTAGGGAACACTAAATATTAAAGAAAATTCAAATTGTGTTTGTGGCTATTGTGTGTACAGCTGACACCATATGTTACACCACTTACAATGTTTGTTTCTGCTAGTGTTAATATTTCTATAAATTTAGTTGCCGCAAGACAGATCTCGCCCTAAAAGGTATTTATCGGCAATTTCTTTCTTTTAATACATTTTTCCCGCTGCTGATCATGTAAGTAAGCGATACAACCTTAGTAACAAAACGTGTAAGTCGGTGATTATATTTGTTTGCTGCTTTCCCTTGACAACGGAACTTAATATTATGATTAAGTTCCTAGGATAATAAAATTAGAAAAGCAAGATGCAGATTTAGACGTTTTGTTTATAAATTGCAAGCGTTTATGTGACATGTGACACTCACAGGTAACACGACTCACGAAAACTAATCCTGGTGACAGGTGACAAACCAAACAATTTTTTCAAAAATCTAGGAAAATTTCGATAAGCAGGAGAAAAATATAATAAGATAACTCGGAATGTATCGCCTATTAACATTTTCGGGAGGCAACAAGCCGCGACTTCGTCTTGGCTTGTACTTGCCTACCTCAAATGTTAATAGGTCCTTACATTCCTTGTTACTTAAATAGCTATTTCAATGTTTGAAACACAAAGAATCGATCATAGCATTTTCTAACGAGTTGTTACGGGTCTATTTTCGATATTGCTAGTTTGAGTAATCAGACTCTATTTTATCCTTTTTTATTGCATGCCGTTTTTAGTTAGATATTTGCATCGTGGCATTTTTCAACTTGCAAATAATTCTATGGATATCCAATTGTTGATCGGACCTGAAGGTTAATGGAGGTTTCAAATAGATTTTCAGGTCATTATATGTGTAGGATATGGCTCCATTTCATTCTTCGCCATAAAAATTGGCAAAAGTTGAAGGTTGCAGCATTTATTTCAGCATCTCAGTTCATGTTGGCGATTTCTTACAAAACCTAATATCATTCTGTTTAGGGTGCAATGTCGTAACTTGCCGTAGGTGGTTCCAAGTTAATACTAATGCGATAAGAAAACTAACACAAATTCAGTTAATCGAAAATGTCTGGACAATGAATCCAGGATTGAAATAGTTAACATATAAATTATTACAACAGATTCGATGAGCCAAGGCGAGTGGTGTACGGGGTTCGTGCAAGCAAAAAAGGCCCGACTTAATAAGAGCGCACGGAATCGTTTGAGCGAAGTAGAGCTTATATATTTCAAAAATTTTAGATTTGCAACAGGTAACAGGTAACATTCCACTAATGCATGCATTTCCCTCGCATTGAAAAGCGCGAGATACGAATGAACTGACCTTAGTGTATGTGACACGTGGCGACCACGTTAGAGTATGGTAGCCGGAGAGCGTAAGATGAAATCAATGTCCGGGTGTTGGGTTCGAACCCAATACCTGCCGATTGCGAGCGCAAACGGTTTACCTATCGGCTACCCGCTCTTTAGAAAAGTGTAATAGCAAAATATTTAAATGTTATGGTAGTAAAGTTTAACATAACACACCAACGTTTTTCAATGTGCAAAATATTATTAGACATGTGAAAACTGTCGGAATTAAAGAGATGTTCATAACTTAATAAAATCGTAAAAAGTCAAACGGTTAGCTAAAATTCTAAATTTGTTTGCGGCATTAGAATCTAAAATATCTTACTCTACACTGATTTTTTTAATGTGAAGAATATTAAGTCATGTACAATTAGGCCAAGCAATAGATATTTTTCCCTGGAAAAAACCAAAAAATTTTGCAAATTCGCAATGTAGCACAGTTTCATATCCTCAATAACATACTAAATTTCGCATGTTCGCTCACTCCACCATCTTGAAAAAATGGCGTTTTTTACAGTACCTCCTTTGCAGTACTTCCTACACAAAAAAAAAAATTATTGTAAGAATTGTGGAGGATCAAAATCTCTACAAGTTTCGTCTTAAACATTTTGTTGTTAATTCAATAGTTTTATTGCGACTTTTATGTGAATCAGAGTGTATTTCTTCAAGCGAAATTGTACTTGTTGATTCGTTATTAACTAATTACCATGCATGCTAATATTTAAGCTCTCAAAGTAATCAAGTACACATAGTACGTGCAAGGACGGATCAAAAGCCAGCGTTTACCTTGATGGAACCCAAATCGAGCAGGTTCCAATGTTCAAATATTTGGGATCGCTAGTTGAGGAAAAGAAAGTGGCATCGACGGCCGACGTTTACAGCCGCATCGGGCAGGCAACAGCAACATTCGCCTCGCTCAAATGGTGCATATGGAAACGAACGAATATTACCATCAAAACGAAAGTACGCTTATACCGAACGTTGATCCTTCCCATCCTTCTTTATGGATCGGAAACGTGGACATGGCTCAAGCCGGACCTTGACAAACTTGAGGTCTACAAAATGCGATGCTTGAGGCAGATTCTCGGTGTCTCGTTCCGCGAGCGCCTTCGAAATGCAACAATTAGAGGAAGATGTGATCAACAAACACTGATAGGAGAACAAATAGAAAAACGTCGACTACGATGGTTCGGACATGTCTGCCGAATGGATGATAACCGTTTGCCATGTAAATTTCTTTGGGCAGACCGTCCGGCAGACTGGAGAATTCAGCGATCGGCACCGAAGAAAACCTGGCTACAGAATATCGAGGGCGACTTAAAGAATCAGCGATTATCGGTTACACTGATCAACAGAGTTTTTGGTTCTCAAACAAAACTAGTCTGTATGTAACTTTTCCTCCTGAATTCAAATCTGTCTTCAGATTTTTTCTATCACGTCTAGTTTTTGATATATGCATTTGAAGTTTCACTAGATAGTGCAATTACTGTAATTACGTTAATAGCGTAATTAACTACTAGCGATAAGAATTTTTGGAAATGATGGAATTATATTCTGCAATTATGTTAGAAATCCATTAATATGTGATTAATAAATTGAAACACCCCACTATTTCTTTAAAATCTTGCAACTCCAAATATTTAAATTTGTAACAACGACCGCTTGCAACTTTGCAACGGAAGCACGTTCACATATGTGGTCTTCCAAGCGAATTGCAATGTGACGTCACTATGATATTATTTTTTCTGCTTGTAGCAAGATAACGAAGTGACGAATCGGCATAATATGTATACCGTTGTTTTTATTTTACTAAATTTTAATACCAACTTGTATTTTTGGTTGTGAGCCTCTCTCAGTGTTAGTAGTTCAGTTAGTGATCGTACTTAACTCTAAAAGCATTAATCATGTTCCGTAAATGTGCGAATGATCCGGACAATTTTTGTTATGTTTGTGGAGAGTTTACTGCTAAACATCAAAAACGATGTTTTACTCCGCTAATAAGAAGAGCTTATCATCTGTACTTTGGATGTAGAATTGGAGATCAAGACAAGCAGTGGGCACCACACATTTGTTGTGTTTCTTGTGCCAATCGTTTCCGACAGTGGATAAACGGCTCCCGTTTATGTATGCCATTTGCAGTACCTATGATATGGAGGGAACAAAGGGATCATCTAACCGATTGTTACTTCTGCATAACGAAGATAGCAGGCTTCTCTGCAAAAAAGAAAAAAATTGTTGTGTATCCTAATTTAGCATCGGCGATAAGACCCGTTGGCCATTGTGATGATCTTCCCGTTCCTATGCCACCAGAAACATTTGAAGAATCAGATGAAGAAAATGATGACATTGTTCCTAGCACGGATACAGATTTTAATCCTGCAGATTCCACTGAGCCACATTTGGTTACACAGGCACAACTAAACGATTTAGTTCGTGATTTGAACTTAAGTAAAGGCAAAGCCGAGTTACTTGGCTCCAGATTGCAAAGTTGGAATTTATTGGAACACAGTACCAAAATTAGTCATTTCCGTAACCGCCACAAGAAATTTTCTAGTTTTTATTCTATGGACGACAATCTTACGTACTGCAGTGATGTTGACGGTTTGATGGAAGCTTTTGGACGTAAACACAAACCCGAAGAATGGCGACTGTTCATTGATGCATCTAAATTTAGTTTGAAAGCAGTTCTATTGCATAATGGCAATGTATTGCCTTCAGTTCCCATGGCATATTCAGTTCACCTAAGGGAATCTTATGAAACCATGAAATGCCTATTAACGAACATTGACTATAAACGATACGAGTGGAAAATATGTGGAGATCTGAAAGTGATAGCTTTGTTATTAGGAATGCAACTGGGATTCACAAAATACTCTTGCTTTTTGTGCGAATGGGACAGTCGTGCTAAATTGCAGCATTATACTGTGAAAACTTGGCCAAGTAGACAGATGGTTGTTGGAGAAAAAAATATTTGACATGAAAGCCTTGGGGATAGAAACAATATCTATTTGCCCCCTTTGCATATAAAGCTAGGGCTGATAAAGAATTTTGTACAAGGTATGGATCGTGGCGGAAGAGCTTTTCAGTACATAAAAAACAAATTTCCAAAAGTCAGCGACGCCAAGATAAAGGGGGGCATATTTGTGGGTCACCAAATTCGACAACTAATGAATGACAGCGGCTTCGATGCGGTTCTGCAAGGAAAAGAAAAGGTGGCGTGGAATTGCTTCAAATCTGTAGTAATCGGCTTCCTGGGCAACAACAAAGCGAAAAATTTCAAGAATGTCGTCGATGAAATATTGTCAGCTTACCACAAAATGGGATGTAATATGTCGCTAAAGATGCATTATTTACACTCTCACTTGGATTTTTTCTCAAACAATTTGGGAGCTGTAAGTGACGAGCATGGCGAGCGTTTCCATCAAGACCTCTCAACGTTGGAAAAACGGTACCAGGGACGATGGGATGCGAACATGTTGGGTGATTACTGTTGGTCACTGATTAGAGAAGACCTTAATGCATCGTTACACAAAAGAAAACTGTTAAACACGACATTTTAATGGCTAGCATGCACATTTTATTATTAAATGCATGTAATTACTTTAGCGTTTTATTTCTACACAAAATCATGTTTTTCTATGAAACTAGACGTGCTAGCGAAAAACCAAAAACAGATTCGGATTCAGCATAAAAAAATGAATCAAGATCACCTATTTGTAATTAGGAACCAAAAAACAACTTTAAATTTGTTGATCAGTGTTATCGATGCCCGAGACGTCGCCAAAAATCGTCAGGAATGGAAACGAATTGTGAATAGAGTTCGAGACTCAGCGGCACCGACAGCAGCGTATTCGTTGCGGGGACGTCCCGCCCGAACCGCCAGCTAACGGACCAAAGAAGAAGAAGAAGACGTGCAAAGACACTACGGTTCTAACGCAATGATTGTATTGGACAGATATGTACCTGATGCAGCAAACAAATACACAAAAAGTGCAGAACGATTCCTTCAATAAAAAAGAACTTCCCGCGGATGTATTTTTCGATGAATCGATGATCACGACATACCCTCAGGTAGGATTTCTAGTCAACGAAAAAACATGAGTCGCCCTTGTCCCATGGTCAAAAAGAAATTCGTAAAATCAAATTTTGTTGTTCAACAGACAACAGAAGATGCTGACATATTGATCATAAGGACAATGATCAATATGTTAAAATTTAATATATTTTTATTGTAGGGAAGTCATCGGTCTTCTTGTTCGTTTAGTAGTACTAGAGAAAGGTTATCTAAATATTTAGTTCATGAAACGAGACAAATGAAAAGCTGCATAAAAAGTTACACTCTTCACAAAGTTTGCAGGTCGAACAAACAGTGGTAGATAAATTATTGTTTTTTCACCCTTTCAGCGATGGTGACGTCTGCAATATTTTGTCTTATTCCACTCAGAACAACTAAAGGCTCCTGCTACTAAAGTTATGCTTAAATTCCTCTCTTGTGCATTAGAAAAAAGATGCGGCATAGGATGTGGCTGCAGAAAGGCAGCGGTTTCGAGGAAGATGAACAAATCGAAACTTTCAATGATAAACTATCGATATACGAAGATGCCAAAGAGGGGATCTTTAAAGTATAGAAGAGGAGGACGATACTAAGCCAAACCCTACAGAAGGGGAAGTAAATTAACCTGGTCCTTCCAAAGCATTAAACTGAAGAAAAATCCACCAAAATCACTGATGTAGATTGGGCCTATGGAGAAACCACAATAATAATAACTTACCCTTGAATCTATCGCATGGTGATGTAAAAACGAGTATAAATAATAATTAATTATCAATCAATAATGAGTACAATTTCGCAGGGAGCATTTATGCTATTTAAAGAAATACACTCCAATTCATATTAAATTAATTCGAAAGCTATCGACCTTACAATTTTTTTTTACATAAAACTTGTAGAGAATTTGATCCTCCCTAATTTTTATAATAGCTATTTTTTGCTTAGGAGATACTGAAAAGGAGATGCCATAAAAAACCCGTTTTTGGACGCCATTTTTCCCCAAGATGGCAGAGCGAGTGATCACGCACCAATGTCGCAGATTTACGATGTTATTCAGGATATGAAACTGTGCTAACTCGCCAATTTGCAAAACTTCTTGATTTTTTCCAGCAAGCAAAATTGGAAATGGTGTACATAAAGTTACACATTTATAAAATAACTTTAATTGTATTTCACACTTAACTTCTTTCTTAATATGAGAAATATACTGTTACCCATTTAGAAACTGGCACGTTAAAAATTTTAGGTCTAGAGAATCACGTAAATTAAGCATTTGCTTAATATTCTGTTGCAGATCCTAATACTATTAAATATAGCTTTTTCTCATCTTATTTTTATTTAATTTAGGTACCTACACGTTGGTTATAAAAAAATAAAGAGCAGATATAGTAATGTACATTCTGTGTATTATTCAAAATCTCTTCGTATCTTTTTCCGATTTTGACTTCGCGCCATGTTTGTGTCCGCCATTACGTAAGTCAGGCTGTGTACCCCCTACACCTGGATGGCGTACCCCTAGGGGTACCCGTACCCCTCTTTGAGAAACCCTGGCATAGACCATGGGTTTCCGTTGGAAGTGATAGATCGTTGTTGTTTATACCAGATTTTGTTTTGAAGTTTTCCATAGGTATTACTATTCTACCATCTTTATATTGCTTAGGTTTCTGCTCAACTGATTCTTTACTGTTCATATTATTTCTTATTATATTGTTTTTCTGAAAACGCGTATTGCATTTAGCTTTAGAAGAAATGAAGCAGGGTAAAATCTAATATGGTTATATGCAACACACTAAGTTACATATGATTCACATTCGAGCTTCCAAGCCGTCAACAGCCTATCTGTCATTGGAAAACAGTAACTATTCTATAATTAAAAATATATTTTGACATCTAGCATACAGTTATAATATAACAAGGTTTAAGTAATGAGATCCGAAGATCGCTATTCGATACCACTTAAAACGTGTAAAACAATAACCAAGAAGTAGGTATGTCACCATAACATGAGTTATGTGTCAACACACTTTCTGCTATAAGATGCACCAAGCAGTTGGCTACCAAGGGCGCTCCGAAATGTGTTCTAAACATAGAGGAATTACCGGATAAACTTTATTGCTGTAGGATTGGCGATATAGTAGTTTCAATGTGATGCAAAGGTTATCGCAGCCGAGCCCGCTGTAAACTTATCTTACTGTGCTTCCAAAATGTAATTAAATCCGATAGCAAATGTGGTGCAAGCTTTGATATTGAAAATAAATTCCAATGCAGCAACGACGTTCTTGTATCCTTGTGGCCGTGTTTGGACATAATATCGGTTGCAGTTGGAGCGTATTTACTTATCTTGGGCGATTTCAGCAGTTTTATGGAGTTTTATACAACAAAATGTGGAGAAGGGCATTTCTAAGTATTCTCAACATTAATTTTAAAAGCCTACCGTTAAACGATAACGTTAAGATAACACAAATTGGACGGCCTACACCGTATTAAATTTCAGTCTGCAAATAAAGTTAGAACTCACAATTTTACAAGATAATTTTTTGTGGAGACTTACAGGAAAACAAATGGATTTGTGGTTGTGACGCATTGCATATTCTGTTATTTTTATTATTAAACAACTTATTATAGTGTTTCGTTTTTTTACCACTTATGCACATTTTGTGTTGTGTTTTATACCTTCTGTTCTGGGCATATAACATTTTTAAAAGTCATGGCTGTATTTGGATTAAAACGTCGAAATGTATATGACTCATTAATAATTGGTTTTTGCTTTGTTATTGTTAAAAATGAAGAGCCCCCTAAATACAATTATCACAAACTGCCACTGATTACAATGCCCTAATACAGACTAAGAAAAATAGTATTGATGGCCTGGCAGGAAGGTAGTCACGGTTCCAAATAGCGATTAACTCATCCAGACGGGTATGCCTGAGAAACGGTTCATATCTAACGGAAATCGTAGTTTGCCACTAGGGCAGTAAAAAAGTGCTTTCAAAGGAAAATTCACACGGCACTTGACGAAAACTGCCACTATATACTGTGATCCAACGTTCGTTCTCTGCGGATGTGTCCGCGTTCCTCGCATAGCAAGTCGCAAGTCCTACGCGTGAAGTAATTCGACCTCCTTCGCTCCTAGGAATACTAAGTTGTTCTGCTACTTTATTAAACTTCTTTGAAAGTCTTACCAGATCATTCTTATTCTTAAACACAAAAATAACATCAACGTTTTAGCAAATTACTAATAACTTCCTATTCCTTATTTTGTACCTTTTTCCAGTTTGTATGTTATTCAAAATGACGTTTTTAAAAGGGAGATGATTTAAGGAAGCACCTAGGGCCATGCTTATATTACCTTTGGATAAATTTTGATAAGAGGATACTAAACATAATTTCTGGTTGAACCACAGATATTGTTAAAAACGGTCGACTTCCGGTTTCACACTGTCGTATGTAATTTTAGTCGTAGATTCCGAAAATCATAAAACATACAGGACAATCCATTAAAAAAAATAAAGTTAATGGCATTTCCGGTGAAATAGGAAGTCGGCCATTACATATGTCTATCAATCCGAAATTGTGTTTAACATCCTTGTAACAAATTTCATCTAAGTCCGTTCATAAGTAAAGGAGATAGAAACATGACCCTGTGTACCACCCTTAAGCGAAGGGGTTGACAAGGCCTCGGCTAGCTCTTTTAACTCTCGGCAGGAAATGGCGTGGTGTAAGGATCAGGCTAATAAATGCTTCGGGATTTTAAATTGAACAGAAGGATAAATACAAATTAGGCGCCTTGTCGTTGTTTACAACCTACAAAAGCAAAACTAGCTACTTAAAAATACGTTCCACCGCATGCCTAGATTACTTGTTCAGCTAGAGGGGTTGCAAAAGAAAACAAAAACAAATAATAGCAATAGGGGCATTTATTTGAATCCAAATATCGCAGTAATACATGAATTACTTGTATTAGCCCTTAGGCCATGTGACAACAAACAAAGTGGTAGGACTATTACCTATCAAATGAAATATTAAATCATAATTGGGAAAGTTACTTCCAAATATTCAATCTACAAAGTGCTAATTATAGCTTAATTCGCACTGCAGGACAACACCTGTGTTATCGCAATTGCATAACAAACAAAGCATAAAGCGCGGTACATGAGTTACAATGCACATGCTTATTTCAGCAATTTTAAATTATTAAATTATCGCTCATTAGCGTTATTAAGGTTTGCACCAAAAAGGTTGATTAAACTCGTTCCGTTTGATTTGCTAAGATCTTAGTAAGAACTGAGCTAATTAAGGCAAATGACTTTGTTGGAAAAAGAGGGCTGATATGGCATGTACTTACAGTTTAACTTGATGTTGAAGTCCAGCGATCGCAAGTGGACTTATCCTGTTATGTTGCATCCATCCATGAAGACGCTAAGCGAAGACGCCACTGTTAGAAGTCAGCAAACCACACAAGGTAGCGGCACATGTCGGGAATTTCTAACCCATGCGGAGCAGAATCGGGGAACTAAATTAGCTGAATTTCTAGCTTTCGTTTGAGCCCAATTAGCCCATGCAACGCCGTTACCCATAATAAACGATATTAGCTTCTTCTAGCCTGTAACTGCCTAATTTTAGCACGATTTTGGCCCGTAATTACCAGATTTTGGCCCGTAAGTGCCAGATTTTGGCCCGTAACTGCCAACCTAAATGGTAAAAATTAGTTGGGAAAATAAGCCCGCAAAAGAATTCTTACCGAACGGTGTTCTCGGCCTAATTATAGCAGAGGACGCTTCGCAGCGATTTCAATCATCGGCAGCGCAAGGCAACCCAGCCTAAATATTTAAAATCAGCAAGCAAAGAATACAATAAGATGAGCTTTCTTACCTACACAGAATGCGCCCTACGAAAACAACTAAAACGGCTTCAGCTTAGAACAGCAATTCAAATCCGAGAGACTTGCGAGAGCGTGCTTCTCGAAAAAATTAATACTCTGTCAGCTCTTCGGCTGTTTGAGCGCCAACTCGAATCGAAATGCTAGGCCAGTTCCTACACGAAAACCGCAGGTTCTAATCGCGTCGCACCGTCTGCTGTGATAATCTTGAATTCTTTTGATACAGCCAGTAGATATAAGGTGGTCCGAAATAAGGTGACAAATGCATTAACGCGCTACATAAATTAAATTGAAATGGGGCGTTACACCTGGCGTGATTGTCACCCGCTATTTATTATTAGATGCATTATATTCAGGAGTTGTATTCTCTCGAAAGCTTTCTGTAGATGGTTTATTGTATCTTCATTTGATATTTACAGAAATGCTAAAATCCTTTATTGGCAGAAAACTATTAAATGGCACACAAATCAAAACCAGTGCACATATAGTACTTGAATACTACGTTATCAAATAAACACCAATATCGTGATTCCCTTCCTTAAAAGCCAATGGGTGATTGAAACCTGCGATAACAGTTTTTATATGTATTGTTGGACTTTGTTGCGAGCATTATCAAGTCTCGGGATGCCCATTTCTTGCCATGAACTCCCTTTATAAGCCAATATTGCTCACGCTTCTGTAATATTCCAAATGTTCCCATTACCTTACTGTAATTTTTCTCTTTTATTATTTTTTTATACCGTCACATATCCAGACCTGAAGCGTCGTTACCGAGACCGTGCGTTACTGCAAGACCTTGTTAATTGCATTGTCACTAAATTGCAGCTATCTTTATACATCTTGTGGGCGAGTTAATTTGCTTCAGCTTAGTATAGCGTGAATTTTTGCTTTTTACAGTCTACCTAACATAATTCCCAGGTGGTAAATTTTGTGTGTGTTATATTTCACATTTTATCGATTACTTGAGGTTATTTATATTGTTGTAATTTTCAAGTGTGGTAGATTTTCTCATGCGTTTCATGAATATGCTATTTTAATTTCAGCTTCCGTTTTCATTTCTGCAACGTCAGGTTTGTGTGACTTTTATATAGTAACGATAATATCAAAATAGAACGTGCTTTTTTGAGCCAACGAAGGTAAAAATATTAACAGCTGTGCAAAAAGCCGATGAAAGCTGAGTAGCTTTAAAGCAAGGTTTTATCTAAACATCGTACCTATTATATGAGTATGTTTATATAACAGTCTGTACATTCCGACATTTAGTGTTTAGCCTGAGCCTTGAATTATACAGTTTGTACAAAAACTGTTTGCAAAAGAACGCTTATTTAAAGGTAAATACTATGTGAAATGTTAACACCAGAGCAACCTCATCCAATACAGTTTTTACGAGTTTTACTTCAGCAAAACGTTTAAAGCTGAAACCCAGAGACGCCTGGTTTCTTCAAATATTACCTCGGGTATTGCAGTGGTGGCTCGTAATAATTTTATTTGCCGGGCTCTTAATTTTTAAGAATGGCTGAGCAAAAAATAATAATTAAATACTTTCCGTCGGTGTTTTAATCCAAATATAGCAATGATTTTTAATTTTAATAATCTAAACGGAAATGTCATACGTACAGAATAAAAAGTATTCAAACACAACAAAAAATTTATAATAGCATTTATAAAGGAGACTCGATAAAACGTATTCAATGCATCACATCCACAAATATATTTGTCTTTTTTTTTGTATATGCTCATAGAAATTATTATTATCAACTGTTGTTTAATGTATTACATAATATGTAAGTCAAATAAATGGTTGTTTTTTCTTAGACTACGTGCATTATTAGATTAAGTGATAATAATTTGTCTAAGAAGACAAATGTTTATTTATTATTTACCGTACAATTTGGACAGTATCAAATTGTCGCTATTAAGCAGGATTTTTTTTAAATCAAAATATATGAAAATTGCTGTTGTACGTAATACTTCATCGCAAACAAATATTGCATTTAAAGTATCGTTTCATGAGAATTTAGCTTTATATAATTTCCATTTCGAGGAAGAATAGCTTTTACAATTCATAAAATGAAATTTTGAATTAAACTAACGAAATAGTTAGTTCCCAGTATTGCTAATTACATATTTACTTAGCCACGTCGCTTTAGGTATAATAGATTTCTGTTCGTGCAAGGTTTCTGAATATGATGCATTCGTGTAGGATGTATGTATTATGCATACGTATAATTAGTCTTGAAGTAATTATACATGGTCCTTTAGCTCAGTTTTTGAAATACAGTAAAAAATACACATACTGATTTAATGAATTGCGGTATAATCTTGAAACATATTATAATCGAACATAAATAACTTTTAACTGAAAACAAGTACTATAAATTCGTAATTATACTTTAGCAAAATACAAGTGTTGATTTATTTGTTTCAATGAAATGGAGTTTCATTTAGCACTGTGAGTGATAGATCTAGAATACTACATTCTAAAAAGTGCCAATGTACGGGTGTGCATTAATGTCTGGGCTCTTTATTTAAAAACTCCTTTAATATTGAAACTGATTTATTAATATACAGCGTGCATTAAGGTGCGCTTCCTGTTCACCACAATATTAGCTACATTACTGGTTGGCAACTTTATTGTCCCTGTATCGCGTCAGGAGGTAGCTGCACTCCCCAAATTCAACTTAAGGTAGAGCAAAGTTGAAATGTAAAGACACCAGCGTCCCAGCATAACCTTATGGTGTGCTGGTGTCTTTACATTTCAACTTTGCGATCGCAGTATAGGGAATGAGTAAATGTAATTAAACTCACACCCTGATTTTTAAAGACTCAAGACCAGAAGAACAAATGTGCACAAAAATGAGGGCTGCCAGTCAGTTAGTCATCGTGTCGAAGTTCTATGATAATTTACCTCTAAAAGTAACTCAACGAAATCAAAATCACATATTAGAAATTCAGGGAAATACATGTTGGTTAAAAAGCCTGACTAGACTCGTGGCGGTTAACGTCACCCACCTGCTAACTCAGTCGGAGAGGGTGATCTTCTTGGAATAGAAACGCCTTTTTATGCCGCGATTGATGGCCGTTCTTGCTTCAGGGGAATAAGCGGTTTTATCCCATTCCCTATTTAATTTCGCATCTTTTGATAGGCGATACGTAGGGGTTTGTTAATGGCCTCTGCTATAATTAAATTAATTTAAATATAAAATAGGTTATTTTTGGTCTTTGCACTTGCAGATGCCGGCGAATTTATTGCGGCGTTTGCTGTTCGCCGGCCCGAGCAGCGAGTTTGCCGCTTGAAGCGAATTTGGCCTCCGCGTTCCGGCGTTTATGAATGTCTTCGCGGCGAGTTTTCGTTTGCACGTTTGGCTAGGAAACTCTTTTCGGCCCCGGACTTGTGGGTATTTGATGGCCTGAATTCGCCGCTTTCCGTGGATACTAAATTCGTATAGGTTTTAAGCAGTGATATATTTATTTTTGCGTTTGTTTTGGTGCGCGGTCAGACGATGTTTGGGTTCATGGTTCTCGCGCTCGAGCTTGCAGCCGTGGCGACAGGTTTTTCGCGGAGCTGGTTATGAGCTGTGCCCGATACGTGCCGTTTGAAAAAAATTTTTTAGCCTAGCTCTATAGACTTTATGGTGGTTTTCTTACAATTTCTTGAAATTCGGTGCGTGGTCGAAGGCAGGTGTTTGGCAGATGTAAATTTCCCGTGTCGGCGTTTGTCTAATTAAGACGGGCATTGCGATATTTTAGCCTGCCTGTTTCATATCAAGCCTAATAAAACTTTTAATGATGCATACAGTGCTTACATGAGGCGTTTTTATTAATAATCTTCAATTATTAAGAGCAAGAGAATAAATACCCGTTTAATAAACCACTTCATGGTGTCACCATAGATTCACTAAAGTATTTCAACAAAAAACTTCAGCAAAGAAATCATATGTGATGTGAAATCGATTTAGAAACAGCGAGTTGCTTTTACAAAAATAAATGTTACGACACTAGACTAAGCAACCCGGAAGTGGGTAACTAATCTCACTCCATTTCAGTAAAAAAATTGTACAAAGATCGTACAAAAGAACACACCAGAAGTAAAATTGAAATACCAAGGTTTCAATAAAAATAACAGCGAAGTACGAATGGAAGTTCGCGCAAATACCGTTATAAAAATGAGATTACAACATAGCACATATTAAACTAGAAACAATCACACCTAAAAAAAAATATATCAAAATTGGCATTGCACAAATAATACTAAGTTTGTGATCTTCCAAAGTCATGTTGCTGTTAAATTATTAATAAATAAAAATTAAAAAAACGCTTGTTATGTTTGGCTAACCCTGAACTTAGAATTATTAATACATATATAAAAATTTATATGGAGTTCTTATAATCAAAATGAACCTAGAAAGTTATTATAAACCAATATAGAAATTAAACTCTATTAGCGAAATTCTAGAAACAAACTCAAAAGTAAAGTTATTAAATTATCAAATATACGTTGTACAATAATATGACGGAAAATAATATGCGGGGTACAATAAATAAGATAATTGAATTAATTATTTTTCTGAATCCGAAAAGCGAAGATAATTTTGATTATAAATATAATATACGAAGAAGTTTTCTGGGGCACTTCAAAAAGGCAGGTCGCATTTTGACAACAAAGCGCATTATTGTACATAAAATCTACGCTTTGTAAAAAACAAATGCCTCCGCTCAACGTCATGGGCGTGAAGATCAAATTAGTCTCATCTTCTACAAACAATTGTACAAGTCGAATGAATTCCAAAATTAATTTGACGGCAAGCTGTATAAGTGAGTAAAATCCAAAATTAATTAACATGCGAAAATAATTGCAGACAGCAAAGCAATATTAAAAGTATAATGACCCAATTCTGGAACCGTGCTATTTTAAATTATTCCGAAAGCATGTGGGTGTCTTCTCTGCATTCTAAGCTCCCAGCCGTTTGGAGGGTACACGCACGGTTAGTGCGACTATCTCTACAGTACAGCGACGTCATGCGTAGCTAGTGGTAAAAGAAAAAACCTGCGGCACCGTGGCCTTAAATACGTCTCTAAGTAGGCGGCTTTTTCAGATTCATAAGACAGATGTGGATCATGTAGGAGGTTACTCCAAAGAACTGTTTCATGGCTGAACTAGGTACAGTACAGGAAGCATCGTAAAAGGTCTGCAAATGCATTATTCCCTCGGTAAGGTACGTGAAATAGAATATTGCAGTTCATACCTGCAGGCTGAAAACGGAAAGAAGCGCAGCGCTTAAAAAGAACTAATATAGACACGTGCAACCCGCTCCACACACGGGCGCTTGAAAAAAGCTACGTCCAAGGACTGCATTGCTATATCTGAGAGCAAATTCCACCAAAAAGGCGATTTCGGAAGGCGTTAAAAAAATTCGGGCCGTTAAATTCTTGCTCAAATATGGCAATTAGATTATATTTTTTCGATAAGATAAGGAGGAAATTTCGCACATGACATTTTACCATATACAGGGTGAGTCTGTAGAAATGGTCCAAACTCCAGGATTGTATTATACACGTGAAAATAATGTAAAAAAACTCAAATGTTGTTATCCGATTTTCATTTGTTTTCAAGATACAGCGTCATAAAAATCCCCATACGCACTATTATTAATTTAGCGTTTGTAATAAATGGTGCATTTCTCGATTATTTGCAAATGATTACGTCTTAAATTAACAAAAATGTCGATTTTTTTTACAAAAACTCAGTTAAGTTCACCAAAAAAGTTGTGTTTTGTAATGCTGTAGCTTGAAAACAAATAAAAATCGGATAACAACATTTGAGTTTTTTACAATATTTTCACGCGTATAATACAATCCTGGAGTTTGGTCTATTTTTCCCGACTTACCCTGTATAAGCAATCTTCAAAGAATGCTATGCTATTATGCTATGGTATTGCACTTACACGTTAATCTTGCTTAGTTTAAGTTTGTGCTAATTAAATAATTTCATATGGCAAGATTAGCATGTGTAATTATTAAATACTTTATCGTAATTCATACAGAGTTATTAAGTAATTTGATTTAAAGTCATATTAAAATCAGCATTGGATTGATTTAGGTAGAGTTAATTGACGATAACTCAGGATATAAGTTTCTATTATAAATCAGGAATATAATTAGTTAAATATTGTAAATCTAGTGAGTCATAGACATAAAATATTGAAGATAGCATGTTACTATAGAGAAAGAGAATAATAAGATCAACAACAAAAAAAACTGTAAAAATATTTTGTATAATTTTGTATTGGTACAAATTAATAAAACTCAATAAAATATTAGTAGATTAATTGAATAAAGGTAATAAAGGGGGTATAAAAGTTTAAGTTTTGCACATAAGATAAAAGGCCAAGGTAAAATTGTGGTCATAAGTGTGGAATTTGGATGCTGGAGGTGCTTGCTTATATAAAGGATGAGATATTGGCAAAAGAAGGAGTCCAGGTGTAGGCCGTTGTAGTGTGGGGCATATCAACAACATACATAGGTGGATACATTTGGAGGTAGCTATATCGAGAGCTACATTGAGATGCGCTGGGGCTGTGCAGGTCTGAGGTGGGCTGAGTGTATCACTACAGATAATGAAGGCAGATTTCGGTTGAGGTTAGAGTGCTGCTTGCAGTTGCAGAAGATATCAGTAGATCACAATTGCTGATCCGAAGTCCAACGATAACGTCTATACTTTAGGAATAGCCAACTACTGGAGTTTGGAGCATCGGTGTAAAGTAATTGAATTGAACTACACAGGTATTTGTTTATAAAGCATAACGAGATTAATTGATGAGCTATTAAATAATAAAAAAAAGAGTACATACCCATTTGAACAACATTGAAGGTGTTATTTATTGTAAAAATATTATCTTGGTATATTTGAGGTAAGGATTACTTGAATAATAAAAGTAGCATCATTTCGAATTGGCATATAATACAATTCTTAGTAAACCTAATAGTATTCAATACAGCATTAATTGGATACAACTTAAAAAATACAATACAATGAACTTACTCTGAATATGAGTCAATTTTTCTACTAGATCTAGACAGTTGATTTTGATATTTAGATTATTGATTGAACAAAAGGGCACAATATTAATTAATAATTTGAAATTCTAAAATCAAAATAAATTATTGAATTTCAATAACTAATATAACATATACATTAATAATAAAATTGCTATAAGTATAGCAAACTATGCATGTACTGCAATACGTACAGGCAAAAGAAATCAGCGGTTGGAGTAAACAATATATCAGGGAATTAAATGAGAATAGTCAATAAATTAAATACTTTTAGAATCCCACCATCACCACGCTGAAGCCAAATTGACATTGGCTAAGACATGTTTGAATAGGCAATATAAAAAAAAATTCTGGCGTTATTTACTGTTAACGCCAAGTTTTTAACCATAAGAAATTTTGTACTGGGGAATAGGCATAAGAAATAAAATCCTAACCTCCACATTCACTATGTTAACAACGTAATTGAAAATCGAACATCAAATTAATGTTCGATCGTTCGTTACAAGAACAATAGCTATTTATGGGTTGTTAAAAAGTCTATAGACCATTATTGTCAAATGGCAATTAAAAACAACTTTGTTGTTTAATGGAAATAATATAAACAAATAAAATTTGGTGTAATTTGCCATATGTACATGATTTTTGATTCTGATTTAGATGATAGAGGTGTGAAGACGTGGGAGGGGGAGGGGTGGTACTCCAATTTTTTTACAATACAAAAAGATAAATAAAATTTTGTCTCGCTTTCAGCAACTGTATTAATTACACTGAAAATAAAAGCATCTCCAGTACCTCAATACAGTTGAAAAGCACCAGTTCTTTATCAGCAGGATTTCAATAATTAATGCGATATTTCCAGCCTTGTGTATCTGACAATGCTATTTGCCTGTTCTGGGCGGGCTGCTATATGCGAAATGTGTCATAAAACGTTTCAGCTTTGAAAAATGGACACTAACGATAACCGCGCCCGCTCGTATTAACAACCCTCTCAAGCAATTCCTTTCATCGCTGTATGACAATTAATATTTTTTATCGACAGAACAGGCGCTGTCTTTCCCCGGACTTTGGAAGGCTCCGCAGATCGTCGCAGTTAAAAGTCTACAATGTCGGCATGATTTACACAAGCCGGGTGGTGTCATAAATTGCGTTTGTTACAACTTTCAGCGCGTCGTGGGAAGAACAAATCCGAGGAGATGAGCGCCTTGATTAATACTGAGGCGCTTTCGAGCGATTTATGATTAGCGTTCCTTCGGGGCCCTTTGTTAACACCGCCGGATTGATCGGCGAAGCAAATTTAATAGCAATTTTTCACGTTTTGATAAACGTCAGGCTCGTTGCCCCATACAAAAGCCTTTGTGCTAGCGTCACATGCATCGACGAAAATTAATTTTAAGCATTTCTCTTGCAGGTCAGAGCCGGACTAACTTGTGCATTGCGGTTCTTCCTTGAGAAAATATGCTCCGATTTTGGGCCTCTTCCGACT
>CALNHX010008130.1:0-64570 GCA_940337035.1 Agriotes lineatus
CATTTTCGGGATTTTCGGGACTAGTCCCGGGACTTGAAATTTAGCTCGTAAGTCCCAAAAACACTTTTGGTCCCGGGACTTGGAAACCCTAAACCTAACCTAACACAAAAAGTGTCAATTTCCATGAGGGAGTTTAGTTGCAACAGAGGTTCTGCCAACAAAATTACTAGATGGTCATAGCCTCACCTGACCCAAAAAGATCGTGAACGGCTTATAAATGACAGAATGTCAATCCTAAGAATTCGAGGAAAAATGTATAATGCTACCTTCATATGTGTATATGCCCCAACAGAGATAGAAGAGGGTGATAAGAAAGACAAGTTTTATGAAGAACTGCACTCTCAATGTGAAAAAGCACCAAAATACGATATGAATATGCAACTTGACAGCAGCAACGAATTTATTTATTGTCAGCACAAAATTTCTTCACCCAAAGAGGCACAAAATAACATGGAATCACCAATGCAGAAGAAGACAAACAAATTTACAAAGACAAATTCCCTAGCAAGAAACACATTTAAACAAAAAAAGAGAGATTGGAACGAAAAGAAAATAAAAGATATGCAAGATGAATATAACAATAAAAACACAAGAATGTTTTACCAGAGAATAAAACTAGAAAAGAAGAACTTTAGAATAAAAACTACAGGATATAAAGACACAGAAGGAAGGACAAGATATGAAACGAAAGAAATACAACAAATATGGAAGAACTATTATGAACAACTATACAGAAAGGAAACGGAAACGAATACAATAGCACAAATGAACGTTAGACAAAATGATGAAAAAATAGAAGAACCAACAATAGGAGAGGTAAAACAGGCAATACGACACCTAAAAAACAATAAGACGCCAGGAAGTGACGGAATAATTACTGAATACCTAAAATATGGAGGTGAGAAACTGCACGAAAAACTACATGAACTAATATGCTTGATCTGGAGGGAAGAAAGCATGCCAGAAGATTGGAAGCAAGGTGTAATTTTTACAATACACAAAAAAGGAGACTTGGAGGATTGCTCAAATTATAGAGGAATAACGTTACTAAATGTGGCCTATAAACTGATCTCAAAAATAATTAAAGACAAACTTCAAGAACATGCAGAGAACGAACTAGGGGACTACCAACAAAGTTTTAGACAAGGGAGATTGACCACAAACGCCATACACATTGTACAACAAATACTAGAAAAAGCAAAAGAATATCACATAACTCTTCACATCCTATTCATAGACTTTAAACAGGCTTTCGATAAAGTAATAAGAGAAAAGATAATAAAAGAACTGCAGTACATAAGGACTCCATAAAAAATAGTAAACCTTGTCGAAATGACCCTAAAAGACTCAACTGCAGTGGTGAAAATACGAAGTGATACAAGTGAAAGCTTTAATCTACAACAAGGCGTTAGGCAGGGAGATATACTGTCAGCTATATTGTTTAATATAGCCTTAGAAGATGCAATTAGAAGATCAGAGTTAGAAGGGATAATAAATATTAAAAACACACAAATTATTGCTTACGCAGATGATGTTACAATTATCAGTAGAACAAAAGAGGTGCTAATAAAAAGTTTCATGAGACTAGAGGAGGAAACAAAAAAAAATAGGTTTAAGAGTCAGTGAAAATAAAACTAAATATTTAAAATATAGTGACAGCAGCAATGAAGAGTATCTTAAAATTAAAGGCTTTAAATTTGAAGCAGTCCAGAACCTTAAATATTTGGGAATAACAATTTATAATAAAAAATATAAGACCAGTGAAAAAATAAAACAAAAAATACAGATGGGCCACAGAGCATATTATGCAAACAAAACATTCTTAAACTCTAAATACCTAAGTAAAAAAGCAAAACTACAACTATATAAAACCATTATTAGACCAGTAGTGACATATGGAATAGAGGTGTGAACCTTAACTAAAAAAGAAGAAGATCTAAAAGTGTTTGAAAGGAAAATATTACGAAGAATAATGAGCCCAGTATGAACAGAAGAAGATGAATTTAGACCAAGAATGAACTTTGAATTGAGGGAGCAAATGAAAGGGGAAGATATTGTTACATATATAAAATCTCAGAGAATAAAATGGTTAGGTCACGTGATGAGGGCAGATAAAAGAAGAGCAATACGAGTAATAACAGAATGGACACCAACCGAAAAAAGAAGAAGAGGTAGACCTAGTCTGAGATGGCTCGATGATGTAGACGAAGACCTAAAGAAGCTAGGAATAAAGAACTGGAAAGAGAAGTGTAAAAAGAGGAAGGAATGGGCAAAGATAGCAGAAGAAGCAAGAACGAGCAAAAAACTTATAGATTAAAAATTAAAACAATAAAAACAATATAAAAAACAACAGAAGAAATGGGAATTAATGCGACTCAAATCAGGATTTGGAAAACTTTGAAAAAAGTAGCCATAACTGCTTGCAGTTAAAGAGCTGATTATATATACGAGCCCTGTCCCATCTCAATTGGCCCACCAATATTTTTCTTTATAAATAACATCATGCTAATTCACGATGAATTTAATTTAAATGTTTATTTTTATTATCATTAAAAACACAATTTTAAACAATGTAAAACATTTTATTGCAATATTTAACTTTAAATTACATATAAGTTGTCAAAAGCAAGGAAAACATACAAAATCCAAAAATCTTTACCACTGTGTGACGTCACCTTTATTTTTAATTACAGCTCGAATTCTTTTGGGTAACGTAACTTACTAAGTTTTGACACTCATCTGGAGTGAAAGTAAATATTTTGAAGTTTGTGTTTTAATTCGACTACGTTTCTAGCTGGCTGTATTCGTAATCGTTTTTTTATTATGTGCCAAAGGGTTTCTATTGGTGACAAGTCGGGACTACTTGCTACCCACACCAAAAGTGGAATATTATGATCAGAAAACCATTTTAAAGATTTTTTTGATGTATGGCAAGCCGCTCCGTCTTGTTGGAACACAAAATTATGATTATTTTGCAATGCATCTGCCATTGTTGGAAGCAACGATTTTCTTAAAATCTCTAAATATTTATCGGTGTTTACAATTCCATCAATGAAGTGAAGTTTTCCAACACCTTTAGCAGACATTGAACTCCACACCATAACTGAAGCAGGAAATTTTACTTCCTTTTTCAAACAATCTGAATTGTACGCTTCATTTTTTTGACGAATAACTCTGCTTCGATTGTCCCCAACACAAACTTCAAAACGGGACTCATCACTCCAATGGACACTATTCCATTCATCACTAGTCCAATTAATGTGACATTTAGCCCATTTTAGTTGTTTTTTCTTTTGTTTTAATGTTAGGAGTGGCTTTTCTTTCGCCTAAAGAAAGTTAGTAAAATTAGAGAAAACTTTTTTTTTGGATTAGTTGAAATAAAATTACCTTGTAAGTTTTAAAACCTAACTTAAGGGCTTCTCTATGGCACGTGGATCTTGAAATACTTCGCCCCACAGCATCGCTCCAGAGAGCAGATAATTCACCGTAGTTCGAACGTCTGTTTTTTCTAATAATCCTCTTCAAAGCATCTGATATTTTGGATTTCGGCACATACCGAGGTTTTGTAGCAATTGTACTGGTTGTTTTATAAACTCGAACAATATTTCTAACAGTAAACTTTGATAAACTAACTAGATTCCCAATTTCCGCGTTTGATTTTCCCTTTTTAAATAAATTGATAACAATTGTGCGGACTTTTTCATTAACAACCTCTCCACGAGTCATTTTTACTAATTGTACGAAACAAAAACTCTCTTTTGTTTAGCAAACGTGTAGCCACTTGATTATTTCTCATATTCAAAGGTTCTTAAAGAAATATAAAAATTTGTGAAAAACAAAGAAGTAAAAAATTTCATAATTTTTATTTTTGTATTAAAATTAAATTTAACTTTATAAATCTTGAAATGTAATGACGATTTAAGTTTTTAACAGTTGATATTTTGTTGAAATAATTGAATTGTAGCATTAGCATTGGTTTTTTTTCATGAATTAACAAAATTACGTATTTTTTTACAATGGGCCAATTGAGATGGGACAGGGCTCGTATATATAAGATCTATGAGACATATTTTCCTCACGTTAGTGAAGTGTTGGTTAGCTCTTCAGGAATTTCGCTGCTGTCATAATACACTGCTCCCAGTGCCCTGTTAGATCTCTTATGAGTGCCCAGCACAATTATTGTTATAATTAGAGCAGAATACTTGTAGTACTTATGGTATGGCCACGTCCAACAAATAGCAAATGAAAAGCTTCCTAAAGATAAAATGGAACGGATACCATAAAGAAGAAGAGATAGCGGAAAGCTGAAAAGAACTGGGAAAGAAGAGACTACAAGAGATGAGTGAACGCAATCTAAACGAAAGGGATTGTGAGGATGAAAGAGTATGTAAAATAGGCGTCGGACAACATCAGAAGACGTTTTAACAATATACTAGGGGCCGGTTGCAGAAAGCAATGTTAAGTCTGGTGTTAGCTAATGCGACGTCAAAGTGGACAAAAACGAATTAAATCTCAAATGGTTATGGTAACTAATACATTAGTAAACAAAATTTGATGCGATTGTGTTCACTTTGACGCGATGTTAGCTAACACCAGACTTAACATTGCTTTCTGCAACCGGCCCTAGGTGTTTCATAACGTACGGAGGAGACTGAAATGATAGCTAGAGGGGACCAAAATAAAGTTATTTTCTTAATAAACTTCCGACTAAAACCCAATAACAAAAATAACAGCAGTTTAGAGTTCTTGTAAATTAATGCCCTCCTATTGAATACCGCTGGTATTAATGAGGAAAATTTAGGAAAAATATTATTTCGGTTTCATTAGTGTAGACACATATTTCTTACAACACCTGATAATTTGCTGTTAAAGTGGTTTAATTTTAAATTATACAGAAAACGTTAAAAATAAGATACGTTTTTAAGTAAAAAAAAACATTATTTAATCAATTATAATTTTATTATTAAATAAGCTATAAACAGTTCACCATAACAAAAATATTCACATCAGGTGTTCGAAATGCTCACTGCATTTCAACATACATTTGTGCTTGACGAATTCAGTTTCCCGATACTTTTGGAAATTGTTAGCGTAACTCTACTGTAGCGTTTATGCGATGGCGCAATTCGTCGATTGTATCAGCTTCGGTGGCATATACTAATTCTTTCATATATATGTTTGTATATAAGTCTGTCATCTTATACATGGTGTAAAGAATACAAGGAGTAACGTTCTGCAAAATGGAGGCATTATGGGCGGAGCCTAAAAATCAACCAATGAGAAATGCACCTACAAAGGGCGCGAATTTTAAATGGAGGTGCGTAAGGAAAAATAAAAAGACAGTTGTATTAAACGCAAATACCGGCAGTGTGCTGTATATATTTTTTTTTGTATACTGAACAAGAACAAGAATCATTTTGATTTTATTAAGATTTCATTAAAGAATTATCTCAAACTATTTGCATTAAAAATTCTGTCATTCTTGTTATACGTTTGGTAATATGCTATGTCAAATTTTGAGGTTAGGTTTTGCGTCAGGCTGACGAAAAAACTAACCTACTAACCTCGACATTGACTGACAGTGCCAGCAACAATATACGATCGCGCCCATGATGGATTTCCTCAGTAGGTGCATCGGGGATTGGTTGACATCTCCCCTCTACTTTTTGAACGATTGCGCATCTCCGAGAACGTTTCACCTTGCATTCTTTACACCGTGATCTTATAGTTGTTTATGATTTCTGTGCTTTTTACCAGTTGCTAAGATTAAATGTTACACTTATTCATTAATGTTTGTTTTTTTTTTCCCTTAACATTTTGTTATTTATGTGGTTATTCCTATTAAGTATGATATCAGTGACACAAGAGAGCCTGTGATAATATCAGTATATTTATACTTTTCAGATACTAATGTTTTGGGTCACAGACAACTTTCTGATGCATCGAACGTCTAGGCCTAGGATCCGCAGAGGTAGCACAGAGCAGAGCCTGCTGCCAAAGGTGCATTTGCCATACAGATCCCTCCGGAAGTCCACGCGAGAACGCAACTCAGAGAGCGACATCCTGCTGTCCGGGGATGACGAGTTGCTCGACTCAGACGAACCCCCACACAGAACGAAGCCGGCCTTAGCCTAAATGCAGCTGCAGGCAATGTTATGCAATATACTATGGCAATTTGTGTAGTTTGTGTTCTGTTTTGTTGCAGTTCGGAGATTAATGTGATACCTAGCTTAACGACATTCGATTACATCAAGATCTTGATTATTTATGTTTACCATGTCGCAACTGATAGTTACCTCTGCTTGTGTATACTGCTAGCAGTGCTTTAGTTGTTTTGATTTTGCTAAAAGTGATATATAGGATAGTCAAGTGTAACTCATAGGATACAAGTATTTATTGCATATCTTGTTTATACAGGGTGTTCGTTTTCTATCGCGTTGTATGCTTTCACTCATCTAATGAATATGATTTAATTCGGTTACTGTCTGTTTGCGTTTGTTATGTGAAATGTCGGAACCATTCTATGACGGTTGAGACCTCTATTTTTCAGGATAGTTCATGGAATCTGGTAGAAAACAAACACCTTGTATGCAAATACTCTGAAAGGGAACAATTGTGTATACGAAATATTTTTCAACAAGTCTACTCTAAGCAATTCGATACGTAGCGCATTTCATTGATTATGTACTTACCTCTTGAGTTCCTAACTGTATGATTTGTAAGTACATGGTCAATTGCTAGAACACCAATTAGCGACGGCCGTGTATACAATGCTTAACCCCCTTTTGATATGTCTCTTACGACCTAATAAGACTGTTTATACTTATTGCTGTTGTTCTGGTCTGACATATTGTTCGTTTTCACCCAGATCTGCTAGACTAAGTCATAGAATGCTCTTTGTGCTTTGGCTGAACTGTCGTCCAAGAACCATTGTCAAAAAATGAGTACAGTTCTCATCGCCAAATGCTGTGTCAGAACGATTGTTGAGGATATTATTTTATGTTATGTATATGT
Organism: Agriotes lineatus; assembly: GCA_940337035.1. Classification (NCBI taxonomy): domain Eukaryota; kingdom Metazoa; phylum Arthropoda; class Insecta; order Coleoptera; family Elateridae; genus Agriotes; species Agriotes lineatus. The sequence goes on from CALNHX010008130.1 coordinate 7,015, forward strand.
AAAGATTTAATAAATATATTTTCTTATATAAATCCTTTTATATTAATGCACAAACTCTGTCATCGTTAACAATTCAAATTGCGGTACAACCAACTGAAACATGTCTTACACTATACAATAAATCTAAAATCTGATGGAAATTGCATGTATGTACACAGGATTCCGTTAAAACAAGCGAGTATTTACAAGGAATGCCTACCGTCTACAGGTTTCGCATTGGTCGGAATAAATAACGAGAGTTATTTGGCTTCTAAATGTAATTGGATATTAGACACTGTTACGTCCCGGACCTGTTTACCAATAACACTCTTAATCTAACTACTCTATTTATTGTAGGTTGACTTAGGCTGCATTTTACTACTTTGGTACTGGGGATTTACGTTGGTGGATGAATAGCTATCGTCGTTCACTTAAACTAAATTACTCCTATCAAGGTACACATAAAATAACAGTCTTCTCTGCTTTGTAGCCAATTTTGACGGTGTTTTTGTCAATTTCAATAGTACAGACCAGAGAAGACCTGCTACTTTTAAATAGCACTACAATCTTCAGCGTAAAAGGACTATGATTACTTAAAGTATTGTTAAGTACATTTATGCATGTGTGGACTAATATTTCGTACGTAAAAGTGTAGAGAGAATTATTTAAAAGCAAATTCAATCTGACATAAAATACAATAATTTGTTTTCAATGTAACATGTCAAAGTAAGTTGTCTATTTTATGTAAATACTAACAGATTGGTCATAAATAACAGTAACAATTATTAAATGTTTTTGTAAAAGTTTAGATACATTCTGATTTGTAACAGTTTTTTAAAACAATTTTTACTCTCGTAGAAGCAGAACTTCTTGAGCATTTGTAAGAGCAACGAAGAATTAATTTCCAATAAGTGAATTTCTAAGAATGAAGTTACAATAGTGCAGTTCAAAATAATCAAGTTATAGTAACAGAGTTGTCAAGCGTAGCTAAGCTATCGTAAATGAGTTACTAATTTGTAAGAACACCCAAGCTGCAATAATTGAGTTACCCAGAATACAATAAAATAGTTCCTAGACTTTTTTGGTGGGGACATTTAAAATGAAAATTCTGCAAGATGCGTTCGGCTTGTTCAAAAATTAGTAATTTTCATTTGTGAAGAAATTTTAAAATTGCTAAAATGCAGTGAAAAAGAGGTTACATAGCAGATGTTGTTTTTAAAAATTAAGCCATTGTAATAAATTCCAAACTATTATTGAATATACAGGGTGTACCCGAAAGGTGCAGAAAAAATATACCACATATTCTATAGCTCAAGATAAGCCGATTTACCCCAAATTACCTATATACAAAAGTTCACCCGTGAGAAGTTACAAAAAATGCTTTACAGTAGGTATCTCTTGCAGGAAATTAAAATAGCAGGTAGGCTATGAAAACAATAATTTTTGTTAAAAACTACAAGAAAATAACACAACAAATGGAAAGTCAAAACCAATGTTCAAAATGGTCTCAATTTTCACTAATATATTAACAAATCCTTACAGAGTTTCTGACATGCTCAAATATTCCAGGGCTTGCAAGGATATATAAATAAAGATTAAAAATCTAGTCATGTCTCAACTTGTGTACATGCCACACAACAAGTGTAATAATCATAACGCTCAATAAAAATTTTATTCAATAAGTGTTTTGTATATTTTTAGGAAAATAGTTCAAAGTCTACATGTATGTAATTTAGTTCTCTCTGACTTATGGTAGTTCATTTGCTTCAATGGGTATATATCAATTTACAGCAAACTTCAATTTGATCATGGCACGCTGCAAATGAGTTTTTTTTGGACACGATACAATTCACTGCATGAAATTAAAATCAGCTTTGGAACTGTTAATTTAATTGTTAATCGTCAAAAAATACGAGTGTTTTCAAAGTCAAGAGACACGGTAAAATATTTTTAACAATCTTTAGATGGCTGTAACTCCTCAGGGGTGGATTTTTGTATATACGAAATTTGAGTTAAATTGGCTTATTTTGAGCTCCAGTATAGATGGTTATATTTTTTCCACACCTTTCAGGGACACCCTGTATAAAGCTAATTCAGGATTTAAATCCATCAGATTATTATGAGGAACACTGAAGTTAGTTACAATGGTTGAGTTGTTAGAATAAGTGAGTTATAATGAGTAAATTGCTGAACGTAACCAAGATATTCAAAACAATCGAGTTACTAGCGATAAGTAAAGTGCACTGAGTCATAAAGAATACACAACCGCATTATTGAAAATGAACGAGTTGGTAACCAAGTTATTCACGACAGAGTTACCAAGAATACATAAACAGCATTAACCGAGTCACTAGAATAAGCAATAACTAGGTTATTAAAAATTAGTTACAGTTGCTGAGTTATGAAAAATAACTAAGTTACATGAAGTCCCTAATAGTAATTAAACTGCTCTACTGTAAATTAAACTGTTTTTTTAATTTTTCGATGCTCTTACGAAATCTCGGCTGCAACAACATTTTTATAAGCAATAAATACTAATATGAAACGATAAGAGTAAAAACACAAGTCTGGTAAGTAGTTCTTGCTCTAACATTAAATTGGAATGAGCGACTTGGCATCTACTGCTCCACGTCACACTTCTGTAACACAACTGGCTTAACCAGTTCCTCCACGCCAACCACTAAACGACAGTTCCAGTCTTTGACTTCACATAATACTCCAATGTACACACCAATCAAATCGCATTCACTTAGGTTTGTTATTGTAGTCCACATAGACCCGAACCACCTCCCCCGAGTACTTCCTCTGTGAGGGCATGAAGTAGAAGTCGGGCTGCATGTCCTGCGGTGGCCGATGCCGGTCATACGTTGTCCTGGGCAGCGACAGCGTGTTGCGCTCCAGCTGTCCAGGCGGGTAGCCGCCCCGGGGGCGTTGCAGGGACCGCGTGTCCCCCGTGTGGCCAGGAACGTAGGGCGGCACGCTGGGGGGGCGCCCCTGAGGCCGGCCGCCACGGGGGTGGCCCTTGGCAGGCAGTGTCTCGCTGCGGCCGTGCCCGTTGACTTGCTTCTCTTCGTTTTCAAAGGTGTCAAAGGCGTAGTTCGTGTTTGCTGAGGAGTAGTCCTTCCAGGCGGAGTTCTGCAGCAAGTGGTCCTGAAATGTGGGAGCTTGTTAGGCTTCGTGGCTGGTAGAGAGGAGAGCTAATGCGTGTGCTGTGCGCCTTGACGTATGACATGGGTGCTATGTACAGAGTGCAGTGAGGTTAGGTGCAGGTGCTTGATGGGTCTGCGGTGCACTGAACTGGGTGAGTTGGGTGATTCAAAGTTTGTCGGAATTTGGTGCTTGCTTTTAGTTTAGTTGTTTCAAAGTTTAGTCTTGATAACACATAGATACCTGGCTAAGGCGGTTTTTGATTATTGCGTGTTGTGAGTTGTGTTATTCGCCTCTGTATACTGTGTAGTCCAGTTGGTACGTATTTAAAAACTAAAGTAGTACATATTAGATCCATAAAAATGTTCCTGGTTTATAGAGTGGAGGGCAAAGAAATTTGAATATGTTTGAGAATAAAGTAACTCCCCTTATTTTTCAGGTTAGAGCAACTTTTTTGTGATTGTTTTTGAATAGCCCTCATATAAACTAAAATTTTCAACAATAAACTTTTAAATACATCATACTTATTGCTACATGAGCATAGAAAGGATAGTTTTTCTAAATAAGAAAGATAACTACAAAGATTGTTTACGATTACGCACGATTTTTTATTCTACAACTTCTTCAGAAAGCAGAAGTTCAAATACCAAATAATTCACACTTTTGAGAACAGTAAATGGGAGTACAGTCCATACAATAACAAAAATCAAACAAAATACCATTATAGTGTTAAACTGTAACATCAACAACTCGAGATTGCAATAATCGAAAATGCAATAGCCAGGGTATGCCTGTAGTAGTTTTATAGAAATTTAATTAGCTTTAAGTAGAAAATATTACAGTGTAAAAAACAGAAAATACAGTTAAAGCTGTGTGCTATAGAAGAAAGTTTAAAAAAAAATCATTCATTCCTCTTAGTAGTTACTCAATTGCACACTTGGTTAAGTCACACTTCGTGACTATCAACTACTTTTGTGTTTATAAATGTTTTACCACTTTAAATTGTAGTAGGCTTATTCGAAATGATTGCAAATTTTACATTTAGCAGTACATTTACTACCGCAATAAACACAATTTTCTTCTGAAAACAGTTGACAATCAGAAACCTGAAGGTGGTGTATAGAAAAATTACAGTTAAAGTTGTAGTTTAACTATTCATTTCAGAAGCATAAAATAGGATTTATCTATTTACGTCACTCACTACTGTATTATTGGTAGCACTGTCAAGCCATGCCAAATTCGAGATTTGCAAGTTTAGTCTTGTGCCAGTGTGTTAAATAATAAACAAAACCTAACCTACTAACCTCGAATTTGACACAGATAACACGAATTACAGGCGACCCTTTCCAAATCGTCACTATGACTTTTCACGGCTGTCAATACAAAATGTATGTTTGCTTAGATATTTATTGATTAATGAAATTATAAGAATTCAATAACATTTTGTATTATACACGACACTCTTGAATCATTAATGTCTCGAGGTCACGCGTGGATTAAATTTAACTTTATCAACTTGTATAATAAATAGCTATTATCACTGAACCTTACAAATTATGATGTACAGGTTGCGACAGCTCATTTCCACTATTCTGGGGAAAAATCAAAAGTGATTTATAGTCCCCTCCATAAGTATGAACGTTTGGGCCTGCCCATTATTATCCTGAGGAGGGCATTATTAAAAGAGATAAGAGATATTCTCCATAAGTGCGGAAGAGATAGACAACCACAAAATAAGTGGGGTTAAGTGCTACTAACAAAGTGTCAGTTACCGATTTAATATAATGTAATTTGAAGCTGAATAGTTTTTTTTGAATAAAAGTAATACTTTGGATTATGCTGCATACCGGATAAAATAATTTAACACCTGCCATGACGCTTTTAACCTCACAACTGTCAATTTGACGTTTACATTTTGCAGCTGTGTGTTAGCAGCATAATTAAAAGAGATAGAGATACTTCTGCATACGTGCAAACGAGATGGACAATAAATGAGGTTATGGGATACCAAAGAAGTGTCAGTTGATGATACAAATTTAAAGCCCTTTGCGTCTGTGCTTTAACTGCATTTAGGGTATAATTACAAGAAACCAAATGATATTGCTGTATCATCATAACGATCTGTAAGTAAGTTGTAGGATCAAGTCAGTGTAAAATAATCACGTGCAATATACTACAATTAGCGCTAGATTTGTAAGCCTTTAAGAATTTTAGAAGTGGAAATGTGCAAGTTTAAGTAAGTGGCTAGAATTCTTGAGCAACTGTTATTTAAGAGGAATGAAGATAATTATAGATTTTTACAGTTGTATAACTAAACTATCTACTATTAAATATTTAGCAAAAAAATTCACAGAATGTAGTAGCTATTTCAGCCAATAAACAGCAAGTCTAGTCGTCCAAATTGACAAAGGCCGCCACCACCCCACACCAGGTGTTATGAGATACTCTACCTTGGCCCAGGACATCGTCCGTTGCCTACCATCACACCTTACCCTCAAATCTACGAACCAACCCCAGAACCAACAAGGGGGAGTGAGACGCATAGTTCTACTACAGCAAGACTGAATGTAACTTACCCCACCAGGCCAGACCTTGGTGATGGTCACCGTGAGGTTACCAATGCCTGGAGCGGTCAAGAGTAGTCACGGCCCAGTGGGGCAGCGTGTCACACCCTGGGTAACTATTCTGGTAATAAAGTGGATCGAGCTGCACACTGTATACCCTCTATAATGCACCGACCAAGCGGATTAGATGAGAACGAAGAGTTAGTGGTTACGTTAGTCATGGTTTAGTATTTACAACACTATGCTTTACGTCCTGTATGCTCTGGGGTACCTGCATTAGTTGTATGAGACAGAGTAAAAGAGTGGGAGGTGTGAATATAGGGACATATTTTGCGTCCGAGTTTAGAAAATTACTGAAACAACTAAAAATATTAGATAATAATAATGTTAAATTTTACAATTTATAATCAAACTATAGATAGATAAATGCGACTGTAAATTTTATTTTCTTGTTTTTAAGTGTTTACATGACCCGTTAGAAGTTGTACTTATTTTTGTTAGTTGGAAATATTAAATATCACAGTAGATTGTGACTCTGAGCTATTGCAGTTGGTTTTAAATCTAAAACTGTCCTAATAAAACACAACAAACACTGGCAGAGTCTCTGAAATTCACAACAAAACAATAATGATATTAGCAATGATTAGTACCGACGATTAGTCGACGAATGAACATTATATATTAATACCCCTTTTGAGCACAGAAGCAATCAATGCAAACATAAACGTTACAAACTACTTGCCCTGTGAGGAGGTCACAGTGATGTTACCTTATGACTCGCTGACGACTTCTTTGTGGTACTGTAAATTGTACAACTGGCCTGTATGACCGCGAGAATCACAAGTGCAGCGAAGCATCCCAGCACGATGTACAGCTTCGTCCCCGATAAGCTGAAAAAGTTGATCTCTTCCTCCGAGGCGTCTGGTATTATATTAGAAGTCACTGCATTCACAAAACCTGCTGTTATACCTGCCAAAATTGAGTTAGAGCAACTTACAGCTTTCCGCATCGAACACAAAGTACCCCGGATCTACCTTCAGCGCCCCCACTCGCCCAGTCTCCACGCTGTTTTGCAGCAGGGCTTTGATGGCGTCTTCCTGTTGGTCATTCTCCGACAGCGAGCGACCCTTCTCTGCAATAGCTTTGTCGAGACGAATATTCATAACTGCGATGATGTTGTTGGTTTCCCTAAAATTTCACATTAAATTTCTCGCTGTTAAAAACTGCAGCCACACTAACTCTTTTAAGTTTTCAATTATCAGCTTCCTGTAGCCTGGGAGCTTGTTGACAAGAGGCTTGAAATTGTCGTTTATTGAGTTAGAAAGATCTTCGTATTGGGGAGTGCCAGGCTGGGGTGCATGGAAGTTCTCTCCTAGGTTCACTATCTTTACTTCGATGCTGTAGCCTAGACTGGGCGGCTCTGGTGTTGTATATGACGTCTCGTCTAGCTCGTCTATAATTTCAGAATCTTGAGTAAATTGTAACATTAAAATGGTAAAAGTAACTACCAATTCCACATGATTTGATGCAGATGCGTTCTGGTGAGATGGTTGGTACAATTTCGTGCTTCCTAATCTTCTTGTTAACGCTGTTGAAGACTCCCCCTCTTACAGGATACATTAGGAACAAGCAGTTGTCATTTGTGAAAGATAGATCCTGAAATAATCAGAATTTCAGAATATGTAGTAGAGTTCTAAGTTAATGATATACCTTTGGGTCATTAGAGATTCGTTTCCTCGTGAAGGACAGCACTGTGGTCCCATCGACAATGCGTCCATTTGCGTTCGAAATTCCCTGGGAGCCATCCAAGAGCGGCTGTGTGTATCCAGTGATCCAGGTGTCCATCAAAAAGGGACGCCCAGTCTTGTCCACCCAGCCAAGGATTGCATCCGTTTGTGACTGTAAATTTTTGTGATTAAATTATTTCTTCAAATATTTTTGAAGTGTAGTGGGCATATTGCAACCACTAGACTAAGGAAATGTTAGGTTAGAAGAAATGCGGTTAAGTTAGGTTATGTCAGAATGAGTTACGTCACAGTAGATTAAGTTAGGTTAAGTCAGGTCAGATTAAGTTAGGTTAGATCAACTGATGTCAGTCTAAGTTAATTAAAATGAGTACTGTAAATGATGTCAATCTAGAATTGCAACTGTATAATCTTCAGCTTTTCGGCCTGCGTTTTGACTTCCATGGAATAGTATTTGTATTAAAAGTTGCAATGCCGTACAGAGTTGTAGATTTGGTCTAGCATACTAACCATCTTTTCATCATTGGAGAAAGCAATTCCGGTCCAGACGTCGGTGTGCTTGGTGGTAATAGTGAACCGGATCTCGTCGCCTCGTGGGAGGTACTCCCATTTCGCAGAGTACTCGCAGGTGTGGTTACTAGGGCTGCAGGTTCGAGGGTGCCTCCACTCTCCGCCACATGCTGGAATGTCTTCTGGGGATGAAGTGAAGTTCATGCCACCCGCAGCAGGCTTGGGTCTTTCCTCTGGTAAATTTGTCAGATTTAAGAATGTTTTCTAGTCACAAAAATTACAATATCGAAATGAAGGAAGATACATTGTTATATATCAAATCCAAATTATATGAAGCAAGTTTTTTCAGTATATCCATGTGGATATGATGACATCTTTAGGGATTGAGGAGACAAATGTTCTACAGTACTGACTAAAAGTGTTTGGAATGCTATTGGATAGAAATGTATTTTCGTTCTTCTATCAGAATGACATAGGTAGCTTTAAAGATTGGGTTTAAATTGTAATTATCGAGAGAATTGTTCCTTAAAACCCCTAACCACACAAATATTTAACAAACGCTAAAGACGTATTTCGACAGCTAAGCTGTTATCTTCAGTAGTCTTGAAAAGAAAGACTAACCCGACAAAGTTGGCTGGAATAAACTTCTCAAGATAATATCTTCACCAAGTTACAACCGTAAAGTTGGCTGAGGTGAACTCACGAAAATATGCTCTTCATTAAATCACCAGTGAAAGTCAACACTCCCAGGAAAGGTTCAAGATAATTTCAATATCCTCAACTGGGGGCGGGTTGCCATAGGGACCTTGCTATACTGCCCCAGCATATGCCTCACAGAAAGTACTCTGTTGACTCAGGAAAACCACCTGAAAATCTGAATCAGAGCAGACGGGCAGGGGAATCGAACCCATGACCACCCAAATGCTAAGTAGAAGCACTCCCAAACATTCTAACGCTATGTATGCTATGTGACCCGAAGGGCGTGTCCTATGCGACCAATTAGGTGTCAACTTCAACAGAACGTAAAAATCAGAGTGGGGGATGGAACATCCGTCTTTGTTCAAAATTTTATTATCTTTATTCTTAAAAATGGTCAAACTTAGAAAATAATTTAGCTCCTTTACAATTTGTGGGTCAGTTTCCGTAATACTATGACCCGTTTTGTGAATATGTTAGGTAATACTAGATTTTTCGAATTTGTTGAATTTAAAATGAGCTATATGCTCTTACACCTAGTATCAAAATTACGACGTGTTTGCCCAATATATTTAGTATCACAATGAGAACATTTAATTTTGAAATTCCAGATTTCTCTAAAGTCTTAAGTTTGTCTTGTGGATTTCCTAATAAATTTCGAACATTGTTGTTTGAACTATAAATTTTGAACAAAGACAGAAGTCACATCCCCCAATGATCTTTATGCTCAGTTGAAGTTCTGATTGGTCACATAGGACACACCCTCCGGGTCATACAGTAGGTATAAATAGCGTTAGAATGTACGGGAGCGCAGACTTTCACTGGTGATTTGGCGAAGAGCACATCTTTGGCCAATCTTGTCGTGTTAGTTTCTCTCCGAAGGTGACAGCTTAGCTGTCAAACTGTGTATTTAGCGGTTGTGAAATATTTGTGTGGTTAGGGGTTTTAACGAATTGTGTCAGATTCAAACCACAGGCTCCAGTAGTGTTTTGAAGAGAATTGTTTCCAAAAAGCAGTGTGTAGTCTATTCGAGAGAATAACTGCATATGATAACAAAGAGCATCAAGATATCAATAAATTGTCACATGGCAGTGTTTCTTTTCCTTTTTTTTACCAATTTACCCAAATTATCATCAAATTGACTGGAGCAACAGGGCTTAAGACAGAAATTAAAGAAAAAGTATGAGAGAATAATTACTCACCAAAGAAGTTGAGGGTAGTGACTCCTCTCTGTGCTCCATGCCCATGATACTTCAGTTCATCAGGTCTATAGAAGTCTTTAATGCTTGCATTGACTGTTTCAACTCCAGACTTGGGAAAGTGGACGTATTTCCCTTGTTCCTGTCCTTGGGCCCAAATCACATGCATAAGGTCTTGTTCAATGGAATGGTCAGAAGGCTCCTTGGCCTCCAACTTTTTCCTGAATAAAATGGTGGTCACACCGTCCTTCTCGAATCCCATGGCCGCTGTTAGATCATTCTTGCCGCCCCAGAAGTTGTCCATGCGGGGCGTAGATCTGTCTCGGGTGTAGTAGTCGGCGATGCGACTTGACATATTTTTTGCTGACCCGATAATTATGTCGGTGCAATCCATGGGGTTAAAATCTTGCCTTGGTGTGTAGGGATTTAAAGGTTCCTTGGGCTTGTCTGCATAATTTTAAATCGGGTGAGCTTGCATTGAAAAATGGGATGAGTGCATTGAAAGGGACTGAATTTCTAGGGTTGTTTTGAAAATAACTGAATTTCCTATAAATCAAGTCCCATAAACTACCCATTACAATATTTAACTATACCTTGGACTCCATTTGGTGCACTCAGTAAATTAGAATGTGTTTTTATAGGTTTGGATTCTGGACTAGGTTCAGGTTTTGCATGGGGTTCGGGTTCAGATTTGGGCTCGGCGGCAGGTTCAGGTTCAGATTTGGGCTCGGCGGCAGGTTCAGGTTCAGATTTGGGCTCGGCGGCAGGTTCGGGTTCAGATTTAGGCTCGGGAGTGGGTTCGGCCTGAGCTTTTGGCTCAGCTGTAGGTTCAGGCTCAGACTTTGGTTCAGGTGCAGGTTCTGGTTCAGATTTCGGCTCTGGCTCAGATTTTGGTTCGGGAGAAGGTTCTGGTTCAGACTTGGGCTCGGGAGCAGGTTTTGGTTCAGATTTGGGTTCGGGGGCGGGTTCTGGTTCAGACTTCGGCTCAGGAGCAGGTTCAGGTTCAGATTTTGGTTCAGGAACAGGTTCAATGTCGGATTGAGGTTCAGGTTCTGAGGTAGGTTCGGGCTCAGGTTCTGGTTTAGGTGTTGGATGTGAGTGGAGATTGGTTGCATTTGGCGTATCCTCATGCCCCTTCGATGGTTCTGGTTCAGAGGTAGGTTCCGCTACAGGTTCTACAAGAATTCACAGACCAGCCACCGTTAGTACCATATATACGGATGGATCTACTTAAATTTAGTTTAGTAAATACAATTTTGCAGTTGCAAGTGCTAATAGTACTTACCTGCAACTAACAGTGCCAAACAAAATTAAAATACTGTACAACACAAGGTTTCTAGATTTATAGAATATCTTGCACGACTAATATTCTGCATAAAGCATCTATGTGTCAAAATATACAACCATGATGTGCAAAACTAATAGCTGATCTATATAGAGAGGATGTTGAGTGACTTACCCGTCATTGCTGCTACGTTTGCGACGATCTGCAATTAAAATCATATATTAAGTACTGCTATGATTTACGATTTTTGTTTAATGTTAACTATTACTATATTTGTAATGGGCCAGCTAGACCCTTCATCGCTAATGTTTAGTTTCACAGTTAAAGCCCAAGTAAACTTGTATTTTTTCTATGAATTTTCTTATGTGGTAGATGTAATATTGTATTTTAAAATTATAAATGTTCTGAAAGACGGTCGTGGATAATGAAAGCATTGCGAATTAAAATTTACATTTGTGCCGCGATATATGCAACGTTTCAGCAGGCAGCGGGTTGCGGGGAGTTTTAACCCATGCATATTTATCAAAGAAGTCGTGAGCCGCCCAAGGTTGAAGGTGAACCTGTGGGCGACTCCCTGTCCAAGTGGATTGTGCAAGTTGCCCCAAGGCGAAATAATTAAAAGCGGCGTAAAGCCTGCAGTAAATCGTTTGCTGCACACAGTTTTAAAGTGCAGCAAACAAGCGTTTACTAGGTGTACCGGTGAGTACACAGTGTTGTGTTACATTGAGTAAATTCTAACATTAAAATGTTAAAAATAACTACCAATTCCACATGATTTGATACAGATGCGTTCTGATGAGATGGTTGGTACAATTTCGTGCTTCCTAATCTTCTTGTTAACGCTGTTGAAGATTCCCCCTCTTACAGGATACATTAGGAACAAGCAGTTGTCATTTGTGAAAGATAGATCCTGAAATAATCAGAATTTCAGAATATGTAGTAGAGTTCTAAGGTAATGATATACCTGTGGGTCATTAGAGATTCGTTTTCTTGTGAAGGACAGCACTGTGGTCCCATCGACAATGCGTCCATTTGCGTTCGAAATATCCTGGGAGCCATCGAAGAGCGGCTGTGTGTATTCAGTCATCCAGGTGTCCATCAAAAAGGGACGCCCAGTTTTGTCCACCCAGCCAAGGATTGCATCCGTTTGTGACTGTAAATTTTTGCGATTAAATTATTTCTTCAAATATTTTTGGACTGTAGTCGGCATTTGCAACCACTAGACTAAGGAAATGTTAGGTTAGACGAAATGCGGTTAAGTTAGGTTATGTCAGAATGAGTTACGTCACAGTAGATTAAGTTAGGTTAAGTCAGGTCAGATTAAGTTAGGTTAGATCAACTGATGTCAGTCTAAGTTAACTAAAATGTGTACTGTAAACGATGCTAATCTAGAATTGCAACTGTATAATCTTCAGCTTTTCGACCTGCATTTGTTATCGACCAATTTAACTTATTGTGTAGATCCTGCGTTTTGACTTCCATGGAATAGTATTTGTATTAAAAGTTACAATGCCGTACATACTAACCATCTTTTTATCATTCGAGAAAGCAATTCCGGTCCAGGCGTCGGTGTGCTTGGTGGTAATAGTGAACCGGATCTCGTCGCCGAGTGGGAGGTACTCCCATTTTGCAGAGTACTCGCAAGTGTGGTTACTAGGGCTGCAGGTTCGAGGGTGCCTCCACTCTCCGCCACATGCTGGAATGTCTTCTGGGGATGAAGTGAAGTTCATACCATCCGCAGCAGGCTTGGGTCTTTCCTCTGGTAAATTTGTCAGATTTAAGAATGTTTTCCAGTCACAAAAATTACAATATCGAAATGAAGGATACATTGTTATATATCAAATCCAAATTATATGAAGCAAGTTTGTTCAGTATATCTATTTGGATATGATGACATCTTTAGGGATTCAGAAAACAAATGTTCTACAGTATCTACTGACTAAAAGTGTTTGGAATGCTATTGGATAGAAACGTATTATCGTTCTTCTATCAGAATGACATAGGTAGGTTTAAAAATTGGGTTTAAATTGCAATTATCGAGAGAATTGTTCCTTAAAAACCCCTGACCCACAAAAATATTTAACAAACGCTAAAGACGTATTTCGACAGCTAAGCTGTTATCTTCAGTAGTCTTGAAAAGAAAAACACCCGACAAAGTTGGCTGGAATAAACTTCGCAAGATAATATCTCAAGGTTCGGGTTCAGATTTGGACTCGGGAGTGGGTTCGGCCTGAGCTTTTGGCTCAGCTGTGGGTTCAGGCTCAGACTTTGGTTTGGGTGCAGGTTCTGGTTCAGACTTCGGCTCAGTAGCGGGTTCAGGTTCAGACTTAGGCTCGGGAGCGAGTTCTGATTCAGATTTGGGTTCGGGGGCGGGTTCTGGTTCAGACTTCGGCTCAGGAGCAGGTTCAGGTTCAGATTTTGGTTCAGGAACAGGTTCAATGTCGGATTGAGGTTCAGGTTCTGAGGTAGGTTCGGGTTCAGGTTCTGGTTTAGGTGTTGGATGTGAGTGGAGATTGGTTGCATTTGGCGTATCCTCATGCCCCTTCGATGGTTCTGGTTCAGAGGTAGGTTCCGCTACAGGTTCTACAAGAATTCACAGACCAGCCACCGTTAGTACCATATATACGGATGGATCTACTTAAATTTAGTTTAGTAAATACAATTTTGCAGTTGCAAGTGCTAATAGTACTTACCTGCAACTAACAGTGCCAAACAAAATTAAAATACTGTACAACATAAGGTTTCTAGATTTATAGAATATCTTGCACGACTAATATTCTGCATAAAGCATCTATGTGTCAAAATATACAACCATGATGTGCAAAACTAATAGCTGATCTATATAGAGAGGATGTTGAGTGACTTACCGTCATTGCTGCTACGTTTGCGGCGACCTGCAATTAAAATCATATATTAAGTACTGCTATGATTTACGATTTTTGTTTAATGTTAACTATTACACGTACAATGACTTTATATTTGTAATGGACCAGCTGGACCCTTTATAGCTAATGTTTAGTTTCACAGTTAAAGCCCAAGCCAACTTGTATTTTTTCTATGAATTTTCTTATCTGGTAGATGTAATATTGTATTTTAAAATTATAAGTGTTCTGAAAGACGGTCCTGAATAATGAAAGCATTGTGAATTAAAATTTACGTTTATGGCGCGATATATGCAACGTTTCAGCAGGCAGCAAGTTGACGGGAGTTTGAACCCATGCATATTTATCAAAGAAGTCGCGAGCCCCCCAAGATTGAAGGTGAACCTGTGGGCGACTCCTGTTCAAGTGCATTGTACAAGTTGCCCTGAGGCGAAATAATTAAAAGCGGCGTAAAGCCTGCTGTAAATCGTTTGCTGCACACAGTTTTAAAGTGCAGCAAACAAGCGTTCACTAGGTGTACCGTTGAGTACACAATGTTGCGTTACATTCAAAGCATCCATTTGTAAAATTGTACTGCATCGAAAGATGCTTTTGTCACGAGTTGTGACGTTATTCAGACAAGCAGAGCCCAAGCTAGGAATGGAGGGTTCTCAAGCATCACGCCAGCCAGGAGCGGGTGATGCAATCGAAACCGCTCTGAATCCTAGGGTATACAGCAGAGTTTCAGTTAAAGCGTTTTCTGGTGAGCTTGATAAAGTTACGTTCAACTGCGAGGTTTTGCAAGTGCAAACATATGTTTTATTAGCGAAAAGTGTGTGTGCTTGCACGTGCATTTAACTAGGGTCGGCTTCAAATAAGTATAGACTTTAGGCAATTTTGACATTGTGATTTGATAATATTTTTCTCTACATAAAGTAAGCCACGAAGTAAAAGATCTAGAGCAAAAACTTTGACAAATAGGATATGGAATAACTGTAGCGTTATTTTTGAAAATGTAAACTATTTTAAAGGCGTATCATGACTTCTGGTAATGTTGCCAACTGTTTTGGATTAGCGACTTTTAAAGGGATTTTATTAAAAAACGTTATGTTTATGTTTATTTTATCCCACATGCAATTTTCGGGCACACGCCGCTGGTTGTGGGCTTATTATTGCCTGTGCCCAACGAAGAGCCATCTCGTATCGCAAGGTGTTAGCAACTGGAAGCTAATTTATCGATATTGTTACATAACAGTTGATTTCGCTGTGCTTTAAATCCTTCTAGATTTGCCTTTAGCGCTAATATTCCTATTTTGCACTTTGGGTTATCAGTTCGGCTGAAGGATTTTGTTTTTGGCCGTTGACTATGGTATTTGAGCCTGACGTGACTCTCCCTTTTCCGATTTATACAGTGATGCAGTCGAGGTCGCTGCGATTCGTCGCTTCACAAAGCCTTGGGATTTTTGGATGTACTTATCACCTCATGTTGGAGTTGTAGATGGCACGTCAACTCCCGCCGGCAGGTGGATTTCGGCTTTGTAGCTATGTTTTTGAAGCCTTGTTTTGATAATGTGGAAAGATTTGTTAAGAGTTCAGCATTGTTTGGTCCACCTTAGGGAGAGTTATTGTCCCTTCTGTTTGCGTCGCTGTTTATACGGTTCTGTTCTAATCTGCGCTATGGTTTGCAGCCGCTAGTATCGAGTCAAAAATCGATAGGATATGGTCAGATTTCCTGATTGGATGCCCTTTTGTGGTTGCCTGAGTGTTCTTTATGTTCCGGCGAGTCCGTTATGTCAACGCGACCATGGCCCAGTAACCAAGATTCTGTAGTTGGTTGTGCCTAGAGCTATGTTGGCGCCCTGAGAGGAATAAGATTCCTTCGTGGGAGCAGCAGGGAAAGGTCTCACCATTGCAATTTGACCATTACCTAACTGTGTTTGTGACTGTTTGATTGCAATGCTGAGCTCAGCTTGAATGGTGCTCATCAGGTCCACGTGCATGTTACTTTACATTTCTATGGTGAGATATTTTTGGGCTATGCGAATTGCTAGCGGATTTAGTAGAATTTCTTGAAAGTTACCGTTTCTTGTGTGTTTAATTTTTGAACATTAACCTCTTGCTTTTGTCTTTCGCGTGTCGTGTTTTTACGCACGCCTTCGATGAGTTTGCCCCTCAGTTAAACGATATTCAACCTTTAGTATTTTAATTCAACCTTAAACCTTTTATGCTTATATTTGTTGATTATACGTAAGTCTGCTTGGTGTGTTACAATTGATTGTTCATAATCTGTACGAACCTGCGATCCAGCATATAAGGCGGATCTGCGATATTTAGGCTAGTCCCTATGTAGTCTTGTGATAATTTGGAAGTAGAGTGTACGAGTAGAAAATTTGGTATTAATCATCAATCATCAAAATCACTGTTTGTGAGGACAATTTGCTGTATTTTCGCCCTTTTCCGTCTTCGCCCATTTTTAGCTTTGATTTTAATCCTTTTCTCAGTTCAGCCACGCCTAAATTAAGAGTTCGGCGAGGTCCCACAATTTTAGTCCATCCGACACTTTCTTCCACTCGTTGAAAAACTAACGCTCTGCAGTTTATTTTTGGATCTTCGATTCAATTCTCTGTACGCTTGTTTTATAAATTAAGCTTTGTTCTCGCATGCTGTTTGGGTGACGCCATCCTGCTCTTACAGTGAGGCGACTGCATGACTTACATGTGGTTCCCCTGTGTAAGCAAAATTATGTTTCTTCATGGTTGAATTTTCCGCGCGATCTGTGAGTGGAACAACAAACGCGCTTAAGTCACGCGTGCGCCTAGTCATTCCGTTTCCGCATCTCAGCCCGAAGCAGGACTCAGTGGCCGGCACTCGTATCGTTCAGGGGTGTTGGGCGTTGGTGTCCGCGGCGCCGGCTTCGATTAGCCGTCCGCCGCGTAATGTCAAACTTTGTGAAACTACCTTGTTGCTGTCGTCGAGTTCTGTGCATAGTGGTTAGTGGTGAAGCTAAGCACCTTCTGCCACGCTGTCCCAGGGGGTCTTATTTGAAATTCTCAAATGTGTGCTAAACCTGCCAGTCGAACGGAGTTCAGATACTGTACCGTAATCTGCTTGTTTGATCGGGTTTCGTTCAAGTTTCCTTCGTCTTGGGGATACGATGCCGGTCACACTCGCTTGAATACCGCCCCTTTCATGTGGTTTCCCAGTAGTTCCTATTCGCATTTCGTGGCAATGAGTTGGGATGCGACCTGCAGATTGATGAGAACAACGTAACCAGAATGTCTGACGTCCTATTAGGTATTTGTTAGTTCATAGCATGTGTAACAACGATAGCCTTACAGTGAAGCGATTGTAAAGGGTTGTCTTGGCAAATTGAACCATGGGTCGATTTAAATCGTAAGATGTTGAACAATACCGTCAAGTTTTATTGTCTACATGTTGTTTTGCGTTTTAAGTTCAAGTAAACGTTGTTGTGCCACTATTTGAGTAATTGCCGCTAATTTTGTTCATGTCACGTATTTCATTTGAGCCAAATTTAAAGTTATGACTGTCTTGGATGTAGTCATGTTAATTATTGTCATTTTCGTTACTTGTGTTTAGTTTAAACATTGCGTCCTTAACCGGACTAACCTTTTCGCATTTTTTTTAACTGTAACGAGTAATTATTGTAACGTCCTTTGTCACTTTTGCAGATTTTATTATTTCAATTGAGTTCATTGTTAATTATTTACGTTTTTCATTGATGTTTGCATGCATATTTGTGTTTTGTTTCGATGTACAGGAATTCAGACAATTGTAAGCAAGTGCAACTAAAAAGGTAGGTTCAATTCAGCTATTGCAGTCGCTGCCCCAAGCTGTGCCAAGCTAAAAGTAGAAAGGTGAATAGCTTACTTCCACTTTCAGAGTGCGTTTACCTGTGTTGCTGATTTTGTTTTCCCGATTTAGTCCGCTCGCTTACCGGAACGCAGCCCTAATTCAAAGGTCGTCAAGAACCCGCCCTTTCGCTGAGCGTTCTAAAGCCCGAGCAACCTTTTGTTGCCGTCTATCGTAACGGAGTTAGGGCCGGGAATTTTACGTAAATTTTCCGATTGTGTCATAAAATCTCGTTTGGTGGTTAACAGATGTGGCTCCCAAGCGTGTAGCCTTGCTTTACCCAGTTGAGGGTCTATTTTGTGTCGTTAATAACGGTTTTGACGGTAACATGTTTTGAGCTGGTGATCAGCCCATGCCTTTTTGGTATCGCTAAATTAAGGAATTAAGTTCTAATTACCTATTCAATGTCTGGGTAATTAATATTATATACAATATTTACGTTGTTGCTTGTAAATGACATTTATACTATTTCCGGATGTAATATAGGTAATTGTCCACTTAATGCGCACACCGTTTGAGTGCTTTCTTTTCTGGTAAGGCTAAATGTTATTTAGACACGTTGAATAGATTGCGGTTTATCAAAATTACTTCCGTTAGAATACATTGTCGTACATCACTTTTTAGGGTATCCCCCCGTAGCAATAGCTTGACAACGGGCCAACCCGGCTGCCAACTGAAAACTTTGCTGTAATACTGTGTGTCACATATAACGTACCAAGTTGTGAAGCAAAAAATCAGTCGTGTTTTCAGGTCTTACAAGAGCTCTAAGTATATGAAGGCAAAGGTAAGTTCGAACAAAGAGCACGCCCATCTCCCGAAGCCCAGAACCAGGTCGTCCATGGTAGGATCTGCTCAACACATCCTAGACTAATGATTTAATTTACCATGGTGGCGCCTAACCCCTAATAAACACCCCTACACGTCTCTGGCGATTTGACTTTTACTAGAATAAGTAAGACTCCGTCCATTTCTCACTGCAGCTAGTCACGAGCACCATTTTAGCTTTATATGTCGTAAATGGGTTTTTAAGTGTAAGAAAGAATATTGAGGAAAATCGGAGATTTTTGCAATAAACTGATCCACAAACTGCATAGAAATTCAGCAATCAAAAAGTAATAAGATTTATTGCCGTGTTGTTTCTTTTAAATAATCAGGGGAATTACTGCAAGCGCAGCAGTTTGTGAGAGTTGTGCTTGTCTTATGTATTTTCCCAATATTAATATTGACCTGTGTTTATTAATACGCGATTGCTACATTTAACTGGGCAGTAAACACTAAACAGTTTGAAACCGTATATTTTTTAGTGTGCTCATTTGAAAGTGTTTGTTTTTCTCTATACTTGATGAGCAGTGTTCAAATGTTGTGTAATGTACCAAATCATGTATCTAAAAGCTTTCAAAATATTCCATAGTCACTTTTGGTTGTAAGTTAGTAGTCTATCTGTAAAGTTTACCTACCTTGTTTTGCACTGACTTTGTACGACACGCTAGTCTCCACAATATCAGCATTGTCATGGTTTGTAAGAACCCTTGGAGATGGAGATGCAGACCGCCGGGAATACAGGGACTTTCTATATTTTGGCCTCACTGTGGTAGTAGGCTCCGGTTCAGCAGTTGGCTCGGCCTTTGATTCAGGTTCAGGTTCAGAAGTGGGTTCCGGCTCACTTTTGGGCTCGGGAGCAGGCTCAGGTTCACTTTTCGGCTCTGCAGTGGGCTCAGGTTCGCTTTTGGGTTCGGGAGTTGGTTCGGGCTCACTCTTTGGTTCAGCACTAGGCTCAGGCTCGCTATTAGGCTCTGGCTCACTCGCAGGCTCAGCCTTCGCACCAAGTTCTTCTGCTTCCTTTGCAGTGGGTCCAATCAGAGGGAAGTTTTTGCAACTGCTGGTTAAAGAGCGCGGCCTCCATCCTATGCCTGCATAGCTCGTCCCATTTACCACCATGACCACTTCCAGTTCCTTGTGCTCCTTTATTATCCGCCAGTATAGGCGAAATGTGTCACTCAATTTTCGTTCCGTGTAGAGGTCGAAGTCGATGTCGGTGGTCTTTACTGGAGAACCTAAAATAACACTGATTGTGCTGTTTGTGTAAAGGGGTTACGACGGTACTTACGTTTGATGCATCCAGGGCCGAACCAGCCCAATTCGCAGTAGCACTGCTGCCGGGGCGCGGTGGTGGCTCGGACGTCAATGCACTTGCCATGGTCGCCACAGTCACTGTTTTCCCAACATTCGTCCCTGTATTGGCACCGGTCCCCGTAGTATAATCTGTCGCATTTGCACCGCGCCAAGATGTACCTTCCATGACCGTTGCACTGCTCCCTGTATTCTTTTCCTGTAATATTTTATGATTAATTAAAGGACAATATAAACTAAAAGTCACACATGTTGATATTGTAAGTATGTTATGCAGATGATATGTTTGTCATGGGAGAATCAGAGAAAGACTTAGGAGCAAATGCAGATATAGTTAATAAACAACCTGAAAATACTGACATGATGTTAAATAGGTACAGGGAAAAACCGTGATAATGGAAGACGTAAACGCTAAATAGAATATAACAATTGAATGAAACGAGATGTAACAGGTTAGCAAGTTGAAATATCTTGGGGTGATTATAAGCAGCGTAGGAAATTTATAAGAAGCGGTTAATATAAGGATAGCAGCCACAGGAAGATACAATAAGAAAATTTTCCAAGGCAAAAAAAAATTCGAAATGAAGTCGAAAAAAAATAGTAAAAAGGGTCGTAAAACCGACTCTTACAATGCATATGAATCGTGGGTGATACGCGAAAAATAAGAAAGTAGTGTTAATATGGGAGAAAACCAGAAAGGACCACATAAGAAATAAAACATACAGAGAACTGAAAATCGATCCTGTGAAAACAACAATAAAGGACGTGCAGTTAAGGCGATTGGGGCATATTCATAGAATGGATGAAGAGAGAGTAGGTCAAAAGAACTTTGAAGTCAGAGTTAATAGAAAAAAGGACGGGGGAAGGGGGCACTAAAAACAAAGAACGAAGTAAAAAAGCGAATTAAATGGAAGAAATACGAGAAATGGCCAAAGATAGAAGAATATGGTAAAAACAGCAATGAAGGAAACCTTAACTCTAAACTGACTTTATACCGAAACGGAAAAAGTTAAGCATTGAGTAAATAATCACAGATCACTGAAAATGTTGCCAGTGTTGGTTTTATTTCATATAAAAAACTATGAACTATAGTTACTGGTGTGTTTTGAAGTGATAAGGACGTGAGAGAAACAGAAAACAGGGTTAAAATTTTCCAGAAAAGTAAGAAAACACCCAGAACACTGGACAAGACGTTTAAAATAGCATAAATAAAAAAACATGGGAAGGGAGATAACACTAATAATGAAAGCAAGAAAATACCTTATCAGCTATAATTAGCATTTTGTGACTTGAATATTTGGAAGTTAATTTCTATTTGTGGTTTACTAATTCATTTGATAGGCAATGGTCCTACAAACTTTAATTCCTGTTACTTGGTCTAATGACTAATGCATATAATTCATGTGTTACCGCGATTTTTGTGTTTAATTAAATGCCTCTATTGCTGTTATATGTTTGTGTTTTCTTCTGTAACCCCTCTAGCTGTAGGAGTTATTTAGGTATGCAGTGAAGCACCCAAGGTAGGTGGCGTTTTATTAATTAGCTAGTTTTGTATTTATGTTGTGAATAACGACAATGCGCCCAAATTTTGTTATAATCTTTCAGTTCAATATAAAAGCCCGAAGCATTTATTGCCTAGTTCTTAGACCACGCCATATTCTGCTGAGGGTTAAAAGAGCTAGCCGAGGCCTTGTCAACCCTTTGTTTAAAGGCGGTACAATTAATCTGACTTTGGTAAACAACTTATCAAACTTATGCTCTCCTGGATAGTTGAAACTGAGCGAGCACCATAGGGTTTTGACGACTTCTGTGGTAATAACCAATCATAGTGGTAAAAACATGATTTACATTCCCCACAAAGTATCATCCTTTCTAACGCCCCCGGGAGCATGCATTTTCGTCGCCCGCAGAACAACTACAGGACCTCTCGGGGGTCGCTCAATATTTGTTTTATTACGGAAAATAGACCTCAAAGAGAAGGCCTAAAATGAATTCCCTTACGTTAAACCAAGCGAAAAAAGATTTTGTGCATACCTTTCGGCGTTGATCGGCCCCAAAGATTAATGCCGGATTAATAATCGATACATAAAAATAAGAAACGAGAAAAATGGGAATGGTAGATCCGCGTTTGACCATAACGCGGGATGATAACTGCATAACTGCTCAAAAGAGTTCATGTCCTTTTCCAAGTACCCGGCCTAGGTCTCTTCGTTTTGAATGCCAGCAGGAACAAGACTGATCATTTTCAAGAAAAGGCACCGAAAGATTCGCTATACTCTGAAGTTAAACACGCAAGATCTCAACACGAAGTGCCAATTTGAAATTTTGAACATGCTCCACACACAGGCGCTTAAGGTGAAGGTCTTAACCTTAACACACCAAAATATGATACATTGTACGTGGTGTGTAATTTTATGCCTAGGTATGAAGGGGAAATTGACTTAGAAAATGAGAGAATGTGCATGAAAACAAACGTAGATGCTACGAGGGAGGAATTATGGAAACCAGATTAATTAGATTTTAAGCGAACGAACAAGAGTGACAGATAGAAGGTTGTACAGAGGTGTCGCTGTCTTCCAACAACCGTCCATTATGCACTTTTACAGACTTACTAGATTTGATGTCGACGTCGGCACACGACCAGAATTTGTAATTGTTCCCCCATTCAAGGGCCTGCCGTATCAGTCTTAAAGTACAATCCTGACACGTGTAATCGGCCGGCAGTTGTACTTGATACGTCTGTGCTCTAAAATATACAGTAGGTGAATGAAGCTTCAATACAAGCAAGGGAGGCTACGTACGTGGCATCGTTGGAGACAAACTCTGAACCCTGTATTGTGGGCGTTAGGTCAAGGACGGGCCTCTCCAGGAAGTCCAGGAGTTGCAGTTTGAAGCCACCCTTTTGAAAGAGGCCGTCATTGGTTGTAACTTTATATAAACTTATAACTTACCTTGTGAGGGTATCCCAGGTGCCACGTTACGTTGAATTTGGCACCAGCCAAGATGGAGGTTTTGATATTTCCTGAAAAAGAGAGTAAAGTTAGTTGCTTGTTCTAATAATATATGAGGGGAAAAATAGCTCAGAATAAGAAGGGGCATTTTTTTTAAAGAAGCCTTAAGCATAACCATCGGTATAAAATTTCTATTCCACAGAGAAGTCAAAATTGCGTCACGTATTTATTACCTATTTAATTGTGCGAATTTGGCAGCCGGAACGCCTTATGTATTATTAAGCAGTTCTTCCACCTTACACGCGATGCCTTTTATTGACAGATTTGCATGTATTGTTTACCAATGACAATTAACCTTTATTGAACTAAGCCCAAAAATACATAGTCTTGGGCAGTGAAGGTCTCCATGGACCATTGACTTGACGTACAGCTAAGGAAATGCAAATCACAACGGGAACTTACAGTTTTATGTTAATTTTAGCATGCAGTGGTGCCGATTGGACCTTGGTTATAAGAATACATATTAAACGATGAGCAGCAGCATAAATGAATTTGCGCTAAGTATTGGCTTGCATCATCCTTCCAGGTGAGATTAGCATCTTGCATGGAGAAATGCGCAATGGATGTTTTCAAATTGGGAAGGAAGGATGGGTTGCTTTATTTGAAGATTTCTCCAAGAGAGGCTTTCTTTGCTTAACCAACACGGAATTTTTTTAGCGCCAAAAAATCGCTAGCAAATCATAACAGTAAGTAATGTTCCATTATGTGAACGGTTTTTGTCACCTATCGAGCGCGAACTTGGTGGCGTTGAAGGCAACCTCTACGATTGTGCTAGCAACATGGCGTGCAGATTGTTGCGCAAGAGGTGTAATTATGCTAAAAATGAGCGCCGGGGATCGCTGGCGGGCAAGCAAACGTGTATTTTCTTATTTGCTCCAGCTCTACCTGAAGTAGTAATGTCGAAATGCCTGCGAGTGGCCGAGCTGCCTCGTTCGAATTGTGTGTTGGTGATCACACAGATAGATGCTGACAGGAGGCCAACGTTGGCGGCGATCCTTTTTAAAAGCCAGGCTGTGTTAATGCAAAACGTTGTGAGCGAAATTAATATGTCAAGACTAGCAACGTACGCATATTATGCCTGGAGAATATCTGTAAGTAGGTATATCTCGGCGTAACTACTGTGGAAATTCAGATAAGTATAGTAAATTATATGGGCCCAACATTAGAACCTTGTGAGAACCTTCAATGACACTGAAGCTGGATTCTTGTATCATTTTGTTATTGGTCTCAGTTTTAGCTTACAATTGGAACGTTTCCGTTTTTTTCAGTTACATTATCTTTGACAAGTCAGAGAGGTTTACTTTAGTTTTTACAAAAAATAAATGCTTGAACGCTGCATATTGTTAAACGTGTTGCTCTAGTTGGATAAAATTCCAGACTAAGGCATGCAGAGTCATGATACATTTCCATCGTAAGCTTTTAGTTTTGTGATAAAAACGAATGTGGGTTAGTGCATTTTCGTGTTTGGAGACAAGTTTTAAGTGCAGAACTAAGCAATCTGAAATGGCAACTAGCCGGTTGGTGGTACCGTAAAATTTATGAACCTGTAGAAAAGTCTGTGATCATGAATGAGATTTTTAAATTAAAGTTAGTTGCTGAAATTGAACATAATTTCTAAATATCTGACAGTCATATTTTAAAAATTGTAATCTTGTCGCCTTGCTTGCAATACTTTCTTTGTTATCCTAATTGAACGATACCAAGCAATTATAAAGAAAGTCATAGGTAATGGCCATGGAGCAAGTTTTATACAAGGATATGAATTCGCGGAGATAGAGTTAATTTTGTGCTCTAATTCTTTTCTTTTATTTGATTTACACATATACCGGCATTTATTCTGATATACATATTAATATGCGGCGAAAGGCAGAACCTTTCTAATTGCACATAATTTTCATCTTGCGTTCTTGCTAGAAGCTTAAAATATTGCAAAATATTTGCTAATCAATTGTAATTGTGGTTATTTGTACGGTATAGCAAGGGTAGCGCCAAATGCACACCAGCCATTCACTCTGCACTTCCTTACAACACAATCGTCGATGGCCGATGACTTCTAATAGATTCCAGAGGAACCTTACATCATGCATGAGATTGCCTCACGGCTTCATTTGCCGTCCGCTCATGTAGAAAAATCTGAAATTCTGATTGGGTTGTGCAAGTACTGCGTGCTTGCCTATTAGCAATATTTTGTAACGATTCCTAGTATCTCACATTCGAACAGTAATTATCGATGCACAAGCGTGAGCTGCCTTTGCGTTTGTGCAATTTTGGAACCCACAAGGGACCCAAATAGACGTACTTGAAATTTTTGTGGTCTTGGACTGCCACGCCACTTAATAATCGTATGGATGTTTCCCAACCTATTGAAGGTTGAGCTTGGGAATTTATGAGGAAGGCGTTACTGT
Organism: Agriotes lineatus; assembly: GCA_940337035.1. Taxonomy (NCBI): domain Eukaryota; kingdom Metazoa; phylum Arthropoda; class Insecta; order Coleoptera; family Elateridae; genus Agriotes; species Agriotes lineatus. The sequence goes on from CALNHX010008130.1 coordinate 32,417, forward strand.
GATAATTTCATAAGTCATGTTTTTTGATGTAGCCGACAGTGTGTGCTGATTTAGCATATATGGGTGTAATTGTTTCCGCGTGTTCCGAAGTGAATGAGCAGCTTCGGATGGACCAGGAAGTTCCTTTGATGGTTCACACAGAGTTTGAAGGACTTTGATTATTAAACAATATTTATATAATTTATCCTCATTAGACTTCCACTTAGGAGGTAGCCATTTCGAATAGTTTTGAGTTAGCAAATGAATGGGGATGTGAATCTTGTACAAAACAATTTAGCATCCTTACTGTAATATTTCCGACAAAGTGACTGTCTAATTAATATTCATCACTGGTTTCGTTATAGTTCAAAAATGTTCTAATTAGCTTATCAAGACTTCCTCCTTGATATCCTAATTGTAAAAGAATGATGTCATGTCATTATGGTGTCATAATAAATAACATTAAATCTGTTATTTGGGACAATATGGGGAAAATGACAGTTTGTGAATATCAAACGTCCATCTACAACAGGAAGCAATAATTGATAGAATATTAGTGTACTCATTTTACGTACTAATAAAAATATGGGATGGTGAAGACATTTTACAAGGATCATACACAGTGACAAATTCATTGCTTTATATCTTCGCGTCTACATATTTATGAATGTTTTCCTTAACAGCAAAAAGTGTTGCTTCATAGATTAAATATTTAAGCGTAAATAAAAGTAGGTAGGGTGAAGGTACATAACAAAGCTCATATATCAGTGAGTTCAACTTTCCATATATCAGTGACCCTAAAGGTCAAAGCTGAATTTGCAAAAGTGCAACTGGGATAAGTTTGGAAGAAGACAAAACAAGACAAGATGACAACTTGATGTAACAAAACAAAACTCAAGATAACGTCATAAGTTATAACTATTTACATCTACTAGAACACTTATTTTTGTTTGATTTCCTTTTTCTTTTCTCTTCTTTAAGATTTTCCTCATCCAATCTAATCTAATCTTCGTGCAACACCCACATTCCTGCCGCTCTTATTTTTTAAACTTTTGTGTAGTTCCAAGGCATGTGGGTTAGCGTTTCCTCCTCATCTTCGCGTAGTCTGATTTTTTTCTCTATATACTTAAGCCACGTCTGCTTCCCTACTTCTTCATTTCCACAACGAAACCTTGCTATGTCGCTGTGTCTTTCCTTTTTTACTTTTGTTTTTAAATATTGTGGCAGTTCGCAGAATGCTCTCATTCTTTTGTATATATTCTTTTCTTGAAGTTTTCTCTCTCGTCTTGCTCCTATATTTCTTTGTTTGTTTGTGTGATTTGTTTTTCTAATACGCCTTTTTCCCCTGGTCTTGGCGCTTCTTTTAGTGAAAATGTTGCACCCTGATGGATCCATCTTCTCCCTATTCCCACTTGGTTTTTCAGTTTTCTGTTCTTGGTTATGTGTTTACTTCCCAAGTAACTTTCTTTCTCAGCTTCATTAACCTTCCATTCGTACCTTATGGCATCTTTCGTTGTTTCAATCTGTAGTCGATTCCGCTAGAATGAACACTTTCTTTTTTATATCACCTGGTAGAGTTTGTCGTTAATTATGATCGAGTATAACTTGTAAACGGTATTCAACAGCGTGATTCCTCTATAATTTTTTATCTGTTCCTTGCTTCTCACCTTGAAAATTAGGCATAGGCATCCTTCTCTCCAGCCGTTTGGAATACCTCCTATTTTCCAGAGCGAGGCCAGTGCTGTTTTAAGCTTTGTTTTTCCAGGCACTGCTAAATATGTGCAGGCTTCATTGGGGATCTTGTCCGTTCATAGAGCTTAATTTTTATAAAATTTTTGTATTTGTCTTTTTATTTCTTCTTCTGCGATTCTCATTTGCTGCTTTTGCGGTTTGCTCCATCCACTTTTCTTTTCATCACTCCATGAAAATTTTTTCCACTCTTCTCCCTTGATGATTCTTGAAGCTGTTGCCCTTTGTTTTCTGTCTTTATTAATGTATTTCCACATATCTTGTTTACTTGTTATATTTCTAATTTCTTCCTTTTCTGCGTTTATCCACGTCTGCCTCTTCCTTTCGCATAGTTGCTGATAGTCTTTCTTAATATCTTGGAATGAGCAAGGTTGCTTTTCCTCTTTTTCTATTTTCTTAGTATTTTTTGCATGTCAGTTTTCTTTAATCCACTTTCCCTTTGTTTCACCATTTCCTTTTATCGTTTTAATACGTACCCAGTCGCTTTTCCTTGTATTCGATTAATTCTGAGTTCTGTAACGTCGCCTACTTTTTCCACTTCATTTTATTTACACGTTCTATCTACTGTGTTAATATATTTTTGAATGTTTTGAATGTTTAATGAAAGTCTTCTAAAGCTAGACGAAGTTACATGTTATATTTTTCGTATTTTTCTTTAAAGTTCTGCATTTTTTTTGCAGGTGATCAGCGGTATTGAACCCTTCTAGAAATTCTGCCTGTTCTGCTAGATGTTAGAAATCCAGTTAATTTGTTAATCGGGTGGTAATGATCTTGCACAAATGTGATATGAGTAGTAATTGTCTACGTTGGTAGCTTTATACGTATAATAGGATTGTTTCGCTATTTTTCCATTTAAATGAAACTCTTCTTTCTTTTAAGCATCGATTGAAAAATACTTTTTTGGCCTTTAGTAAGGATTATTTTCCAAACGGTAAAATTTCTTTAGTTATCTTATCCTCGTCAGGAAATTTGCAGTTTTTCATCTTTTTCACTACTGACAAGATTTCTGTAACTTCTGGCAATCTTTCCAGTTCACGTTTTTAATTTTTGTTGGATTCTATGTGTTTCTGGGACTTTTAAGGTGTATAGCTTTATGTAGAACTCTTCGACTATCTTCAGCATTTGTGGTATATCAGTAGCTACATTTACATTCTTCCATTTAAGGCGATTTACTTCTACGTTTCCTCTTGGCAGTTTTGATTTTAGGAGTCTTAAAGTAATATGGACGAAACATAGAAAACTAATGAATATCAAATCTCCATGTGCAAGAACTAATACTGGAAAAAGTTTGGAGGAAAAAATAATTATAAACTATAGAAAGGGATGTCGATCATCGTTAGCAGTATTGTATCCTGCTTAAATGATTAGGATAAAATTACTACGTAAGTGTTTTGTGTATTAATTATGAAAGTAGGTCTGTGACGATAAACGGAGAAGATCATACATCAGCAAATTCGACCCTCCATAGTTATGTTTAAACATTGATGAATAAAATCGAAAATGTGTAGAATTTTTTCTTAAATTAAGAAATATACATTAAAACGGGCCTTGGTATATGCTTATTTTCACATTTAAAGATATACGCTAATTTGTTTTATTTATATTTACTGTTATTTCTAAACTAGATTTAAGTAATGTATTATCGCATAGTCGAAAGTGCGAGTTCGTCTCTGTGTGTACATTGGTTAAATTTCGGAGATGTAAATTTCGCCATACGAAGAGCGAGTTAAATTAAAGCAAAAAGTAGTTTGTAGCCAATAAGTACTGCATATAAGTTAAAAGTGCAGCAAACAAGCGTTTATAATTTTCCTAGTGTAATTGTGAGCATACAATTTTGTGCCATATTTCTAGGGTACGTTTAAAGCATCCACTTGAAGACGCTAATTTATGCCGCATCAAAAAGAGCCTTTGTTACAAGTTGTGACGTCAATCAGACCAGCGGCGCCGAAGTTAGAAATCGGGGGTTCCCCGTATCATGCGTTGTACCGTCCAGAGCAATGCCTCAATCTCAAATAATGCTTGCTGAATAGAAGGATATGTAGCGGCCATTTCCAAGTAAAATGTTGTCGAGTCAACTTTATAAAATTACGTTCAACTGCGAGCTTCTGCAAGCGCGAAGGAATGTGTTTTGTCAGCGAATAATATGTGTGTAGCTCGCGCTCGAGTTGGAACAGGGCCGAACTCAAATATTACCGACTTCACGCAATTTTGGCATTGCTTTTTTGTTAAATACATTTTGACATTTGCGTTTTTTAAAGACCATCATTTCGACGTTATTATTGATGATGTTTTACGTTATTCATGGATGTTTGAAATATGTCAGTAAGTAGTCCCAAGCTATATCGCAAGTAGGTTGTTTGAGGATTTAATTCTATATTCTTTTATTTGCTTTGTGTTTAGAATTGTGTTCTGGTGTTTTTGTTTGTATGCTTTTATATGTGTTTTGTAGTTAATAGATTGATATAAACAAATTGGCTTTTGGTGCATTGTTTAAAGTCAAGTTTCAGACCAAGACAACACTACAAGCGAGAACCAAATAGTGATCTTTCATAAACCGTGAACTGAGGTATTAAGAGAATTTCATGCTGACCGAGCTAGCGAAGGGATAAAAAGAGCAGATCATTATTTACATGTTAAGGTGTACGAGACGTCTTGTTCAAAGTTAAAGTAAAGCGTGAAGGCCCAAACCTCGAATACTATTACAGCACCTCATAAGGAAATCTCACAAGTGTTTAATTTACCCATAAATTAGAGCTGTTGCGAAAAGGGGAACATGAAAACCAAAACCTTGTAAGTAGTACCAGTTAACGAGAGTTACTATTTCTTTTATTACCGGTTCACATTTGCTTAAAGTTTTTGGGAATAAGGTTTATCAGCCTTTAAGGCCACAAAGAACTTGTCAAGTGCAGGTTGCTGCAAGTACTTGAGTTTTTTTAATCACCTTTACTAAAGATCACATTTCAAACTTTAGTCTTTAGTGTTGCTCGCCCAAGTAGAAAGCAATTGTCGGATAAGTGCCTCTTAGGAGCGGACAACACAAGTGCTAATCATGGATTTACCCCATGTAGGTACCCCGCTGTCCAGGGTAAATGTAGGAGTTAAGCTGTTCAGTAAATAACTGAACTGAAAGTAAGTATGAAATGTACGATTTATCTAGTTCCTTTTGGCTTGGATTTCCAGCATCTCTAGAACAATGCCAATTGTATAAGCACGGCCTTGCACAACTCCGCGAAAGCAACAACGAAATTCGATAAAATCTGTATATGCACTGCCGTGCTCGTAACACATTTGCCTTTTAAATGGCCAATTATTTTGTGCGCTTGCTTGAATTTGGCACAGAAACGGGCCTACCTCGCACTGCCTGCCGAAGCCCCCAATTAATTACGTTTTACGACCAGTTAAATTTTTTGTGCAGCCGCATAAATTACTCTTGGCGAAACGCCGCATAATATGAATGGTAATTAGTACGTGTGCTCGGCTTTCCTGTTATATGTAGCTTTAACAGTAATTAATGCATTTCATATCGCTTGTCTTGGTTTTTTACTTCCTCGCTTCCTATTTGAGAAACGTTTCAGCTCGTGCCATTTGTATTGTGTTTTTAAGTTGTGGCTAATCTTAGTTTTATATAGATCCGGTTCAAAACTGTTCTTATTTGATATAATATTTTTGAAATGGCAGATTGGTAATGCCACTGTTTGCATTAAGTCAACTAGATTGGCAGAAACTCAAATTCGTACTACCATAATTTCTTTAACTGTGCTTGCTGACGTCGGTCGCATTTTTGAAGCATTGAGAAATCGTCGCATTATAAAATCCTCTTCATCCAACTTTGCTTAATTAGTATACACGGAAACTTGTGTCTTATAATCATAAACTAATGTCGTAATTGCAAATGAACGGTTTGACATTCCGTGCGAGTAAACGATCTGTTTTTTTCGTTTTGAAATGGTAACTTAATGTGCATTTAATTAATTTGTTTTGCAACCATATAATCGTGTACTTTGTAAAATTACAAAAAAAGCGTTTGTACGTGAGTGAGGCTTTGCTAAACATCTTCTTTTCGGGTGAGAAAATTTTCACCGTTGACCACGCACGATGTGTACAAACAAAACGACAGTATTTGGTTGGAGGGGAGGTCCAACGATAATTTGGAGCCAAAAGTTACAGTTCGAAGGTAAACAGTAGCTACTGTCATGGTTTCGGCTTTCGTGACCGCTGAAGGACCAGGGCATTAAGAACAATAAAACTGTATACTGCGAAAGAACAAAGAAGCATTGATACCATGGACTATGTTAATATTTTCTGAAAGTTTCAAATAGAAGTACCAAAAATTTCCAAAATTATGGTGTTTCTTATTAGTAACAGTTGGTCCCTCGCACACTGTATATTGCATGGCTTGTGGTAGAAAGCCTGGCATCACAGTTTTCAGGTTACGCAAGGGACTTTGACGTAACCTAACGACTGTCACAGAAATGATAACATCGACCGACGGCTTAACGTGCTCTCGACAACCGTACGAGTGAAACTGCCGCTAACGTTGCGTAATTCTCCAGACTGTTTGACCAGCCCTTAGAGCATGCGGCTATGCTACCAGCTAGTGTACATCACTGATACCGTGATTTCGAACTGTGTCTTGGTTAGTTCAGCGGATGAAAACCTCTACAGAATGCCATCATTCGGAAGTGATGTAAAGCCGTGGGTCCCATGTTACTACGATGTGTAGCATGTAAAAGATCCCTTGCCAGGGTTAGAACTCCCTAGTCTCGGCAAAATTCTAAGTAGGACTAAGGTACCTGGTACTCTGCATGCCTAGACCTTGTCCATGGGGTTGGCGAAAAGGGCCTATGAAGGCCTACTTGCTAGACATGAGTCTCCCCACAAAAGCTACTACTACTACTAGTTCAGCTGGGTTGTCATCTCCACCGCCTGCCTTACAATTTTCAATGCTGTATTGCTTTATTTTTTTTATTGGTAAATTTCTCCTCGGCACTTTACCACTATACAATAGCACAAATAGAGATAGCCTATAATCTGACAAGGAGTATAAACATGCTTATCAAAACACCTAAAACAAGGGTGTACACATTCTCCTACGCTTTTTAATGTATATGCAAAATGAGTCCTGGGAACCTGGAGGAATAAGTACTTCCATACACGACAACGCATTATACAGACTAATGTTTGGTGACGACCTAATTTTATCTGCTCAGAACGGAGATGACATGACTTAGAGGGGAATATCAGAAATTGGTATTAAGTATCTATATAAACTTAAAAAAACGAAGTATATGGGCGTGAGAGGACGATCAAATAATTTACAAATCGAAGGGGACACTATCAAGGAAAGCACAGAATATAAATATTTAGGTTCGATTATCTCAAACGCTGGAATTGGAAAAAATTAAAACAAAAATCGTACACTGAATGCCACCAGCAAAAATAAGAAAAGGACAGCCAGCCGTCAAATGGAAGCAATAGTTACACCAACGACCTCAAATTATTTTCCTAAATATTCGTCGCTACTGAATGTTCGGCAACTGTTCTCGTCATTGTGTATATCAGGTTGCCTATGTAGCTTTTAATAACTTTTGAGATTCGTGGTTGGCGTTGCTCTTTTTTGAGAGTATTGTACGTGCAACAGGTGCAGATTTGGGGTTTAAGTTTTTTTTCATAATGTTTTGGAAGTAAAGCCACCTGAAAACAGTCCGCAGTCTCAAGTATACACTGTTACCCTTACCTTTATGTGGATTGACGTTTGATCGAATTTATTTTCTTTCCTTCTTTATGTTCTTCCTGTTATTTTTGGGATATTTTTAATAATTTAAATAAAGCTACGTTAGTGTCTACTGTCTGTTGAGCTGCGTGTCGCACGTTGGAAAAAACCGTAGCACCTGGTTGCAGGGACCCGTTCTAACTTGATTTGGATTCCTACGGTCTTTCGATGCAAACGGTGGATGATCCAAGCTTAGGGTATTTTTTATATTACACCCTTTGAGTACCCTGGGCGCAGTTACCACCTTTGTGCTCCCTGCTGCGTTCGAAAACTGCATTGTAGTTTACTCATCGGCACCCGGCGATTGTGCGAAGAGCTTTTACTGTGATAAACATTATCACACTTATAAATGCACTGTGTTTCAGGGGAGGTTTCTACGACGATCGCGAAGTGATACGCAAATCATGTCATTGCATTTTTCTTCAGCGCCAGCTAATGCTCACTTCAATTGGGTTTTTATTTGTCCATTTATTTATTATTTTTTAAATGATATATATATATTTGTAATACTAATATGAAGCCTGGATTCGTCTTAAAGCTAACGAATCTGGTGTTATTTACATTACAATATTTCTAAGTTAATTTTAAATGAATTTGGATTGACTGTACGGCAAGTGGCGCCAATATGTTTAGCAATTATCAAGAACCATTTCGTTAATCCAACTCATTTACCCATTTAGGAACTGCAAAAGCTGGAAGAACTAGACAATGCAAGAAAAGGGTTTGGAGGAAGACGACTGGGAAAATAAAGAATATTGGCATCTACGAATGACCAACCTGTAATAAAGAGGGAAAAATTCGTAGAAGAAGGAGACATTCATCCTCATTAATATATTTTTAATTCTCATATTCTTCTTCGTTCTCTCATGCTACTACTGCTTTTTTGTACACTTCTTTGAAGAACTCGATCCATTCATGTTTATTTCTTCTTCTTCTCTGTATATTTATTCATTTTGCTTTGTCGTTTGTATATATTTCCTGCCAGCTATGTACTTCATATAGAATTTTTTATCATGTGTTGTTGCAGTCCATCCTTGCTAACACTTTTTAAATATCTGTTTTTTGAGTAGTCTTCATATGATCGTTGTAATATAATTATACTCATTATTTAAGCCAAGTTTAGTTTAAGAAAGAGGTTTCAAATCAGCCAAAGTTAGACCTCTTGCAAAATGCACCAGAACGGGCAGTTTCCAAACCTCGGCACCAATTAAGAGGAATTCTAAAAAGGCGGCGAAGGCCAAAGAAAGTCGATAGGACGGCTGTAAATAAACCATGACTGCAGCATACAGCATGCGTTGCAGTAAAACAGGTGCCGGGCATTAACGCAACATTTGCGGTTTATTGGTACTCGTTTAAGTTGCATTCATTACAGACAGTGATTATTGCATTAATTGCGTTCTCGTGCGGCGGCTCTCGATCAGCATGACAACCTCCATCATCAGTCCTTTTCAATTTTTTTTAAATGGGAGTTCCCTACCGCTTTACTCTTAGTTGAAAAGTTTTGATAGAATCTGCACAAACTCAAAGCTGGCGCTATGTGAGCCATTTCGTGATCGTGTTAATCATTATTCAATGCAATCTCCTCCGGGCAAGTGTTGTAATAATACCACTCAAACTTAAAAATAAAACACGATACGAATAGAAATATAATTCCTCCACGTGGAATGGTTTAAAAAACGCATTTTATGCAAACTATGAGGAAATCGTATTATGAAGCAATTAATGATCTAAGACGAGAGTAATTAAATTTATGAACTTTATTGTAAAAAAGTTACTCATGTATATGAAGCAAAAGGCAGTATGTTCATGTGGGTGTCACAGGAAATATTACAAGAAACTAATTTAAACTGTTGTTTGTGCGAAATATTGCTTAACATCTTCAGTGATTGATATACCTCCACAACTCGCAACATTCCAACATACTTTTCTAGAAGAATTGCAATTTACGTTTTCCAAATCGAATAAGCAGTAGGTATAAGATAAATATTAACTTTACCACGCAATAAAAAACTATAATGGATCGTTTTGGTCTACGCACATTTGATGAAACATTTATTTAAATCTTCAAGTCTTACTGAAAAGATAAACTAAACCATTTACAGAGGGCGTTACAATTAAACAAATTATTAAATGATAAATAATAATGTTTACACAAATAGATATTGATTGTAGTTTGCTATATGAAACTTTATTAAATTATTTTTTGGTAATGTGGATTTTAGCGATTCATACACTTTGAAATTATTTTTTTATCCGAAAAATGTTGCGCAAACTGTTGTAATCAGAAACTACTTAGAAGGAGTTTCTGAGTTACAGAGTAAACAGAAAGTTTTAACGACTGCTATTGTAATAGAAGAAATCGGAGAAAATAACCAGATCTGACTCAGAGTCTACCTATTAAAGAGAATCACAATACTTTTTCCGCCATACGTGATATTATCAATAAACATTTAGGACAGTTACTAATGGAATCATATTGCTGTATTTTAGGCGAAAATTCCACAACCTTACTGAACACCTATTCACGTTTTCACTTATCTTCTGTTGCTTATAGCAAAATCTATCTTTGTATATCAAATGTTCTATTAGTCAGTCTTTTTTAAAGGCATGAATTACATAATTAGTCACCGCTCGACAAATGCAGATTTAGACAACTGCTAACGTATTTCAGTTGCTATACTATGTAATTCAAAAATTTAAATATATTATAAACGAATAGCTCAAGATCTAATAACTAGTGACACAAGCACTGATTTCTCATTTTCTTAAGTCATGGTTCTCGACGAGTACTGTCGAGATCTACAAGATCGCATAGTTTTATTAATTATATGAGCAGAAAAAGCCGTTTATTATTTTTTTTTGCTTAATATAGTATTATTATTTGTTGTCATTGGCTGAAGCAAACTATTTTATGTGTAATTATTTCACCTGCTGAGCATGGTCGGTAGATGTGTGTCACTGACGGAAAGTGAGGATATGCCCCAATGGTTAAGGACTGGGTGAGAGTGTTGTAACAGTACGTGAGATTTTCCCCCACGTGGATACTTTGAATATAACTAAGACGTCTCGCAGGATTTGATATTTGAATGATTATTATCCCTGTTTGTCCGGTAAGTTAGCTCAGTGAACATGAAACCTCCGTAATTACCTCAGTTCGCGGCTACGAAAGATTTTCCAATACAGGAAGCTGGTCTGCCCCTGTAGTGTTGTCGGGTTGAAACTGACTTCAAACAATGCACACACGAAAAGACATTTTGCTTACACAAATTTATTTACATTAAAACACAAATTAAACGAAAAAGAAAATAAGAGAAAAAAGAATTAAATCTCAGAATGGTTACTCATTTTTAAATACGCATGAAAACCAATAAAAGACAATCTACGGGCGAATACACATAAATAAACAACATTAAAACAATGCTGAAAATAACGTTGAAATATTGTTTTTAAAAACGTAAATACCAAAATATCTTAGAAGACGGCCCTGAATTAAAGCCGACCCTGTTAAAATCTCGCGCAATCTACACACATATTATTTGTTCATGAAGCTGGTAAAAGCTTCTGACAGCTGAACGCAAACCTTATCGCGTAAACTGCAAACCTTTCCTATATCGAATTACTATCCGATCCTCGAAGTCGCACTGGATTGCGTCATCTAAACTTTGGATGGCTTGATGCGTAGAAAATAACCACACCCGTTGCTTGGGAATATCCTGTTGCTGGCAAGTCCGTCAAGGACTGTAAAGTTGCGCCTCCAAATGGACGTCTAGGACTGCTTCGCAAATTTCTATGCTCATTTCATACACGGGGCTCTTTTACTGGTATGCAGCAATTATTTACTGCAGGTTTCTCGCAGCTTCTATTTTAGTACAGGCGCCAGGGAATTTTTACATGCAATTCTTGGTACCAGCATTTTGTGTTAATGGGTGGGTGGGGGGCTGTGCTCTGAGTCTAATTTTAAGTTTTCGGATCGATCGGAGAAATTGTTTTTCCGCAATATCGGAAGAAGTGTTGAAAACGGGTTTTCAGCAATTTCTCGTTTCCTGTTGCTCTGGCACTGAAATTGCATCAATACAAGTTTGTAGTTTATGAAATTCCTCACAACTTTTGGAAATGCCTTTTTCTCGTGCGCTCAACAATTTAAAAGTTGTGACCCCATAAAGCCAAGAAATTAAGGGTTGAAATGGATTTTACGTAAATATATCGCTTTCAGTTAATCCTACGATAAAAAATATTCTTATATTTTTTGTAGAACAACTAATTTGCATAAAATTTGTGTATGAGTATTTTTCCATTTGGACAATTATTTACCGTTCTACAGCGCCGCAAATGTAGCAAGTCACGTAAACCGTACATTTAGTGTGCACTTTCGAACGGCCCTGTTCCTTCCAGTGTGTCGCACCAACTGTTTTCCACACCACCTTTGAGGTACAGCTTGTGGCGCGTTTTTTTTTCGTGGTCTCCCTTATAGGCCTAATCCACGAAGTGTATTTCTACACTTCTCTTGGTCTTTTTGATGGGCCGGGTTCTGCATCGTCAATTCCAATCATTGCAGAATCGTCGATTTTGTCGCCCTTGTTAAGTTGTGTTTCCCTTGAAACAAACTAGGGAAGAGAAAATATGTCATCGTCGTAGCTGGTGTGGTATTCGTCTTCATCTGTAGCAATCATTCTGGAGATTTCTTGCACGTTCTCACAGGATTTCCCGGCGCATATGGAGCAAATGGCGGTGCATTTTAAACCCACTTTGCGGCAGCCACAAGCCTTTCCACATTTGGTCTTACACCCGCATGAAATTAATTTAATTATTGCAGTAGGCGCGGGAGGCTCAGTGCTAGGCACCGGTGTAAACGTACGGCCACGTTTTTTCCAGCCCCATATTTCCGTGGGTAGAGTGTCATTTCCAAGCCAGGATTGAACTTGATGGTATGTCCGGAATGCGTGCATCCTGGCCGTGTCTTTTGTAGGTGGCAGGGATGCCAGATTAAACGTTGACTTCGCAAGGGATTTCGCGAAGTGTTTGTATCGCAGCAAGTTGATTGACTTGTCTTTATGGATGTCTCCACCGTACAACGCAATAAAAAATTGCTCTCCCGCTAATGCGATGATATCCGCGTCTACATCTTTCCGTACAAAGTGATTCGCTGCAGATTCCAGGGTAGGTGTCTTTTCTAGAGTTTTAAGAAATTTCACTTTGCCCATACCGTAAGCAGCCGATGTTGTGTCACAACCAGAAAATGCATGCAAGAACAAGATATGCTTTGATACAGCTTGCAAAGAATAACGTTTGCACAGTTCCGTCCTGTGCCGTCAAAAGGACCAATATGTCGATGTCCTCGGCGACAATGGTTACAGAATCATAGAAGTGAAACTCTTCGATCGCTGAATGAACAATTAGATAGTCGGCATCTCCCAGTGCTTCTTCGACTGTAAAATCGCAATCTTCGAATTCTCTTCTAAGTAGTTGGATGAATTTGGCCTTGACGTACTTATCGCAAATTGCTTTAATAGTTACACCGCGATCCCACACGACTTTGTGCATCAAGAAACCTCCGTCGATCACGAAATATCGCTTTTCTCCAAAATCAACATGGTCCATAGGCGAAAAGGCGTTGTACAAGGAAGATTTTGTGCCCTTCCGCATTCCTTAATCAGAAAACAGTGACAATGGATATGGCGCGAGTTCGTACGCGAGATAATCTTGCATATCTTTATATGAATGCTTAGTGAAGGAAATTCGCTGAAATAGAAGCAAGGGGTTGATGGGGACAGGAATGTCGTCTATCTTGATACTGCTGGACAAGGCCGCTAAAGGGAGCACCTTGTCTTTCCGTCTATATCACAATGAGCCGAAAGTATGTTGTTCCACTACCATGGACAACATTGCCTTACCGGTTTCCTCTGACAGGTGGCAATTAATGAGACGGGGATCTCCAACAAGACCAGTGCTGATGGCTACTAATTCAGTCCCCTCCAGGAAGGGTTCGTGAGAAGCAATCCAGTTGTCACTTTTCCCATACCGTAAGCAATAATAAAATTAATTTCATGCGGGTGCAAGACCAAATGTGGAAAGGCCTATGGCTGTCGCAAAGCGGGTTTAAAGTGCACCGCCATTTGCTTCCCGCCAGAGAATCCTGTGAGAACGTGCAGGAATTCTCCAGAATGCTTACTATAGATGTTGACGAATATCACATCAATTACGACGACGACATATTTTCTCTTTCCGAGTTCTTTTCAAAGAAAACAAAACTTGACAAGGGCGATAAAATCAACGATTCTGCAATGAGTGGGATCAACGATGCAGAACCCGGTCCATCAAAAAGACCATGGGAAGTGTGAGACTGTTAGAAATACACTTCGTGGAGTAGGCATATCGGGGAAACCACATAAAAAGACGCACTACAAACTGTACCTCAAAGGAACAGGGCCGTTCGAAAGTGCACATTAAATGTACGGTTTACGTGACTTGCGACATTTGCGGCGCTGTAGAACGGTAAATAATTGTCCAAATGGAAAAATACTCATACACAAATTTTATGCAAATTAGTTGTTCTACAAAAAATATAAGAGTATTTTTTATCGTAGGATTAACTGAAAGCGATATATTTACGTAAAACCCATTTCAACCCTTAATTTCTTGGCTTTATGGGGTAACAACTTTTGAATTGTTGAGCGCACGAGAAAAAGGTATTGCCAAAAGTTGTGAGGAATTTCATAAACTACAAACTTGTATTGATTCAATTTCAGCATCAGAGCAACAGGAAACGAGAAATTGCTAAAAAAAACTGTTTTCAACACTTTTTCCGATATTGCGGAAAAACAATTTCTCCGATCGATCCGAAAACTTAAAGTTAGACTCAGAGCACAGCCCCCCACCCACCCATTAACCCAAAATGCTGGTACCAAGAATTGCACGTAAAGCCCTATTAACGATTTCCCTGGCGCCTGTACTATTTATTTCTCCCGAAGGCAAGCTTGCACAATGCACTTTTGGAGTGGCCAGCACGAGCACTTTCGTTGAGGCTGGTTTGCGACTAAATCAGAGTTTGGAAAATGGCAGCGAAAATGATTGGACGTGCGTTTTTCGCTAGACACGCGATAATCGATTTCACAATGCGTTCACGGCACAGCACAAGGAGGCTACGAATATTTGATTATATTAAATATGCTACTTAAATCTAATTTACAATACAAATACAAATTGGCTATATCTTTAAGTATGAAAATAAGCACTGCAGGCAAGGGATGCCAAGATCCGTTTCAGAGTTGAGCACAACACCAGTGCTGGATAAAACTACTGGAAAAAAGAAAACACTATCTTGCCTCCATTACTGTCTGAGCTTACAAGCTAGGTCCCCATACTTCGTTGACTTGTTCTGGACTGTTTCCTGGATGCTGTTATGGTTTGAGACAGCAGGTCTGCCTTTGTATTTTATAGACCAAGATGATATCTGTTCAGTTTGATGGTATTGTTTTGTCAGTACTGTCCTACCCCAATAGAGCTCTCGTTCTCTAAACTTTCTCAGGTGTACAGCTTTGCCTACACAGTTGTGGCGGTGCAGATATTCAGTGAGTGAAACAGATGTACGTATAGCCCCTGCAGCGATATATTTAAGACAGTTCCTCTTGACGACTACCTGATCTTGTACGGCCATGCTGAAACCTTCAGCTTCAGGGAATAAGTCGTCAAGAAGCAGCCAATAGCGAGGCATCTCCATGAATATTTTTAGTACTTGTTACGTGTCAAAAGCATTTGATATTAATACTAGTGTTGAATGAGGAATCTAGTGAGAGTGACGCGATAAAATTAATATCAGATTGGCTTTGTTCGTTGCTAGAGAAGAGATAAAATCAACGTTTGTTTGTTTGAGAGAAAATTGGTATATCAGCTTTTAAAAAAGGCAAGAGTTTTCGTGGGGTGTAAATGACAATCTCGCTATTTAATATGGTTTGGTGATAGTAAAGAATTGGGTTACTGGCCAACCGTTCCTGTAAGGGAGATCATTAAGCGGATGTCATTTTTCCAATGAATATTATATTCAAGCTGTGAAGCGATTTGGGAAACACGAATTCAACGATTGCGAAGTTTATTGCCTGTGAACAGGCAACAACTATTAGGCGGAAAATCTTGGAAAGATAATCTACGGAGAATCAACCGTAGTCTTGGGGGTCGATGTGTAGCGAATGACAGCCGAGGTTGGGGCCTGTTAAGCTGACATGTGATAGGAGTAACGGGACGTATTAAATGTCTGCGAGTATATCGGCACAAAGATAAGTGTTTTAGCTAGAATCTGATGATATTTTTGCATATAAAAACTGTGTAACCATTAAACTTACGAGCGGTTTAAGTTAAGCTATTTGGGGTACCCTGCGTTAGGTTGTAATATTAAAGATGCTAATTGTCTGATCGATGGTAATAATGTTCTAGTAGTAATAAAACTAGCTACAAGTATTGCTTTCTTTCATTTTGATAGGGAGTTCAATAATCGTATTGTTATTAGTTGATAGA
The DNA here is from genome assembly GCA_940337035.1 of Agriotes lineatus. Lineage (NCBI taxonomy): Eukaryota > Metazoa > Arthropoda > Insecta > Coleoptera > Elateridae > Agriotes > Agriotes lineatus. The sequence goes on from CALNHX010008130.1 coordinate 48,426, forward strand.
AAGTGAAGTTACAAGTTTCTTGGCTTATATCAGTATATTTGAGTTTAACTTGTTGGCGCCAATTATCAACATCATAAATTAGAATCCGCGACGTCTTCACTGATGCTAGAGACGGGCCTCAAATATACTCTTATAGGGATCGATTGTTGACTAAGAGATATAGCGATGACCTAAAGGTAGGTAAAGGAAAATATAGATATCTTCCCTGTAAAGCCTTCTGCTTCCATGCATTGTTCTGAAAAGTGGTTCGTTGTGCCTATGTAATATAATCGTGTGGAGCAGCTGTAGCTAGGTTTAAATATGTGTCCACGATAACTTATCAGTTTGGACGTGTTAGTGCTGTACTTACCTATTATTAACACTGGCTGGGTCTTGCATTTGCAGGATTCAAACCTCTATGTATATTATGGCAGAAGGTCTCTACAGTTTTCAACAGGGAGGACTTGTACTGCTGTTGTTCTCTGAATGTCATTTTTTGGCAGTGGTCTATTATGATGTGTTTTACCGGACTTTTTCCACTGTTCCACGTTTCGGGAGTAGATCAAAACTCCCGAAACGTTGTGTGATATACACTCTGGACAGTGGAAAAAGTCCGATAAAACACATCATTGTACTACTATACTGGCGTAGACTTTGATATGGTCCACGTATGTTAAATGTTATGTATTTTTCTAGACCTTCATTGCTGGCTTGTTACCTATAGTATATTAGTCTACGTAAAAAGTCGTATAAGAACCCATAATTTGTTTTTAGATATATTGATTTTTTTATACAAATCCATTGCAAATAGGGGGAACGCTACGTTGTTGCCTTGGGCTGCCATAAATCTCCACCACGGTAATTGCTAGAGCAGCGGTTAAAAAACCGTGGGCTCAGCCGCCCCACGTGGGAGCCGTCGCCGCCGAGTCGAGTGTCCCAAAGGTAAAACAAGCCAGGTCGGCGTGCATCTGCATGTCAAGCACCAGGTATCTAACGCTGCCTCCGCAGTGATTCATTAGGACTCCAAGGCCGACCGGTGCATGCCACCGCGGCCGTGGGCGGATCGGATTAAACGAGCCGGACTCTCGACTCTGGCTGTGTAATCACCTCTAGTTGCCAAACCGAAGTTAAGCGTTTGCCAATTAATTGCCGGCGATTGCGCTGGGCTATGGTCACGATCTCGGTTCTTTCGGAACCCAGAGGAGTTTTGGGAGAAAAATGTGCAGTTCCAAGGCGGAGACTTCAAATCTTAAAGGATGGTACAAAAAACATCGGCGATCTTGAGATGGCAGTTGCGTGCGTGTTATCTGAGGAACGATTATGCGAAGCGAGGCTGCGGGAAGCTGCAGCCTTGTAACTTTTTTGCTTGTATTGTGAAGATCGAGTTCGCGTAACTACAATAACAAACTATAGGATAGATACGACGACAAAAACTATTATTCGTATAATTTTGGCTGTATGGGCATATAGCATGCTTAAACGATGATTGCGTTCTGTCACATGAAGTAAAAAATGCAACTAAAACAATAACTGAGGAGGAAAAACAAAAACTATAATAATCGCATCCGGCGTGAAGGACCGAATTATAATTTCTTAAAATTTCATAAATAATCTCGTTTAAAAGCGTGGCGCTATTGCAACAGGTTTGGAAAATTATAGGCTGAGTGGTGAGGTTAGATTGCTTGTGATGAATAGTATGTAAATGTTGATCTTAAGATTCATACACTAATTTAGAGTACCTACTTAGACTATCTGTTCTAACGTTAAGGGTTGCGCACCAATACATTATAAACGACAGAACGAAGAAATTTACGAAAGTGACATTTGTAAATAACACATCATCCTTGGAACCACATTAAAATCGAAGCAAATTTTCAGGCCAAGAATAGTATGGATGCATAAATGAGAGAGAAATGTGCTAGAGTGAAAGAGAAAGAACTGGTAGTGATGATGGACCATATCTAATTGATACAGATGGAGAAATAGACAACGAATAACGGCGTTCAAGAGTTAGATATGAAACATATCTTGAGAATTTGTAATCTAGTGCAATCCATTGTATTTTAGGCATTAAGTAAAGAATAAAGCCGACGTCTGTTGTTATTGCCCTTTGCTCTGTAATAAAGCAGCAAAGGAAGAACGAAGTTTAACAAAGAAAAGTGCACTGAATGAAATTAAAGTTCCTTAAACGAAACATTAAATTGTTTAAACGACATAACACGTGGTTCACCCAAGGTTAAATAAATTTTGAAACAAATAAAAGGCGTTAATATTTATAAACTACCCATTTTATAAATTATTTTCGCCTTTTATTATTGCCAGCTAGCTCAATAGCAGTGCGATCTCTTTTATGTTATTTTCGTCAGTCCTAGTTATGGAATTCCCTTGTTGTAATGAACTCAGAAATTCATTTGAAGTCGTGCTAAGCTGAAAATGCTAGCTCCAAAAATCTACTCAAATAAAACTCAATTTCTTTCAGGCCAAGAAACAACAAACATATATTTCTTGTTAAAAAAGCAATGTTACATAATACTAGTTTTAAATATTAAATCATAAAACGGATGGCCATTTCTATTCCGCATTTATAAGCACAATAATATTATATCATAATCCGGAAATTGTTTCTATTAAGCATTCATATAAACCATAATTAACGCACAGCTCCAACAGCCGTTTATACTGCGCAGATGTTGAAGAGCAGTGCGCACCGAACACAAGAAAGACTATGCGTTCGCACATTGGCGCTCTCTGCTCTCAAATTACCAAATATGGTATGAAATCACCCACCTGTAGTGATGAATAACGAATGCCAGTTGCGGTTGAATCTGGATCTCGCAGATCTCCACGGTAATTACTTTACAATTGCGTCCTAATGACATATACGCTATACCACCACGATGCCGGCAGAACTTCAAACCCTCTGCGATGCTCACCGGCTACGATTTTAACGCTTTCCTTCTCTAGTAGTTCCCCAGGAAAAGCGGAAACGGTCTCCTTCACTTGGCGCGTGATCGCACCTCCAAAAAAGAGCTCATTTGGTGGCACTTTTTGTGCCCACGAATAAAAGCTCACACTCTCTGCAAGCTCAAAGACTACTCGCTTAGCAAAAGCCGCCTATTTCCGGCACTGCAACGCGGTATGCGCATGCACATATTGTCGCGGAATCTCCAAATACCTTAGCGCGCGTTTAAAACTTCCAATAGTGCATTTGAACTCAGTATGAACATACAATAGCAAACAACATAAAGCACACATGCACAAATAGGCTATATACTAAAATGATATTCTAAACACAGGCGAGCCAGGTCAATCCCGTTACAAATTATATTAAAAGTTGTTGTATAAGAAGATATGCAATTTTAGCACAAGATTTAAAAACGAAAGTAAAAGCCGTTTAAATGAAATTGTAATATATTTAATAAAGATACAGATTTTACGGAGATCCTTAAATAAATAAAACCAGTGGCATATTAACCATGCTTGCCGCCAGAAACGCTTTAAAATTTTGCTCCCTAATTTTATTTAATATTAAAAAAATCCAGAAAATATTAGCTGTAATTATTTTAGGTTGCTATTTTCAATTCTGGGACAATATTTGATGACAAATATGAAACAAATTTTTTTTCAATGATTCCAATTTTGCGCTGTCTACAACTCTTTTGAGCTGAATTAAAAGTTCAGTAAACGAGATTTGAAGCCGTTTAATGCCAACCTAAAGTTATTTTGGCGAGATTAGCAAAACCTAGATAAGATTAAAAATAGGTTAGGCGAGGCAGATGTAAGTTTTAACGAGATAAATTTCCTCTTCAACGAGTTGAAAAGACATGTTAGTAATACACAATCAGATGAGACAACTTGTTTAAACTAGTGGCCACGGAAGATCAGTGGGGGGGGGGGGGGGGGCTATAGAAAAAAAAATAAAAATAGGGGCCACGGTAAGCTTCAAAATAAAATAAAACACATGGTGGGTTAAAATCATGCGAAGATATGCCATATAATATTCTATATTAAATTTATATTATTTAGATATACCTTCTAAATATACCGCTGGTGAAGAGGGGTGAACACAAGAATGAGCAAGACATTGAGCAAAACTGATGTAGTAGACTTTCGAAGTGGGGGGAGGGGGGGGGGGTTACGAGAAGCCCTGCATTAAATCACATAAAGGTCCTCTAAAGTAGATAAACTCTTTTAAGCTATACAAATAGTCGTTTTAAGGCAATAAAGATTCTTTGAATGGTATAAAAACTGTTTTAACGAGAGAGATCGTTTAGAAGAGATTTAAAGTGGTGCAAACGCATTTCGATATAATTTTAACGACATGTGTAGTCGTACAAGCCAAATATACAGTGGTTTCAATAGTGTTAAAAATTGGTTAGTCAAGTTTAATAGAATTGGAACGAGATTTAGTAGTCGTTTACACTAAAACTATTTGCATTTATCGAGGTCTCTTTCAACGTGATTAAAGTCGCATAAGCGCTATTCAAAGTTGTCAGAACAACATTTAAAGTTGTTTTAATTCGAGGTCCATTTGGAAATTGATTCCGCCACTGTTTTTATGTACTCGGCAAAGCGATGAGAATACCGCGAAACTCCTCCATGAATGTAGCTGTTTGTGCGAATTTTTGCAGATTACGACTTTTTTGGATACACCTATCCCCCAAAACGCAGCTTACTAATCTGAAATTCTGATTCCCGTCTAGTTTGAGTGCCCAAGAAATTTCAGATCGATCTCCGATTGGATATATTTACAGGAACCCTCGTATCGTCCCACCATGCGCTGTATATGAGCACTCTATACATCGACCACCTGTATCCCAACGCAGCCTAGGAGAAACATCAGCGTTGTTCATTCTTCCTGTCGCAGCTCTGGAAACAACCTCTCTTTACATCGTGTGTGGACTGACGCAATTTCGCCCGTCGACATCATTCGAGCTGTCCATCTTGGTTTCATCGAACTCCGGCTGCTAAGTACAACGTACGGCTTCCATTTTCGAGCCCGATTCCAGACAAATTTTTCGCCGTTATCAAGTCTTCGCTGCGGCAAATATTTTCACTTAGTGTCAGGTGACCCTTGATTTTCGCATCTTGCTGTCTATTGAATTATTGCACAAGCCAAGCTGAACAGATGTGAAGGTTTTTGCTTATTGCGCGACGTGACGTCATGAGTAGGTCGAATTCTTAGAGATTGTGTTATTTATTGTGATTCTGGCTTACCGCTGGTGCTCGCTTAAATGTATTTGTATAAATGTTATCTTAATAGAATTCCTAATTTACCTACTCTATGATTTTCACTTGTGAAGCGAAATTCAGTTCCGCGTATTTGTGCAGTAAGATAAACCACGGAATAAGGTAGGTTCAAATCCTGGAACTGAGCACGCCTACACTTCCTATTGCTAAGGTGCATTTCCTGGTTGCAGTTCCCCATGTCATCACCGGCATACATACACCAGATGGCGGTTATAAAAATATAATTGCTTTTAACTACTTACATAGGCATTATTAACGCTAATAGTATAGTTAATGATTATATGTCATCAACTGAAAATAATTTACTTCTACAAACGGTAATATTGATTTATTAAAAATATTACGTTTATGTTCATTTAAGTTGTTTGTCTCAAGCACTCTATTGGTTACACCTGAACAAGCTGTTGCATTGTCTTATTAAAGTTACTGGTTTGAATTTTTCCAGGAAACGTACAATTAGTTATTTTTCAAAAACGATTTAAAGTAATTGCCAATTAACTAATATTGGAAGCATCTGACAATGCACAATTACTATGAAAGAGCAATTGCAGTCAAGTAATTACTATCAAGCAGCTGTTTTAGAACTACTGTCAAAAGTTAAATTCTTAATTGAACTTACAACTTGTGAAAATTACGATGAAATTTTGACACCTCGGTTTAATTTTAATAACCTAATGTACAAAAATACAACGGGAGATAATGAAACTACTAATCGGAACTTAACGCTGATGAGTGTTGAATTTCTATTGAAGACAAATGAGCTGTCTTAATCGTGCTTTCTACGTCTCATATACTACAGTCTTCTCCAAACAATGGACATTATTTGTTACAGGTACCTGTAGGTAAAATTGTCCATTGTGAGCGGTTTAAATACCAAGCACGTGGAGGAATTGCACGTATGAGTAGGTACCGGCATTAGTTCTACGCGTAGATATTTGCCTGGAAAATAGGACTGGGCCAGCAACTTTCGTTTGAAACTTTTTATTTCGCTGGCTGCACTTGCATAAACGAGACGAGGTATCGTTTGCTTAGTTGTTGTGAAAAGGCGGCGTGCTCATCACGCCGCCGCTATTATAATCCAATTAGCCATTAAAAATACACCTATGTGGCTTAAGCTGTCGGTACCATGCGAAGGAGGCACGTACGTAGAAGCCTTGATTGTTTCAATTTGTTTGTTGCATTTAATCAGCGGTGTTAACGGCTCATTGTTTAACGATAGCTGCTTCTTCTGCGTGTAACAGGACCTGGCTTTATGCTTTATGAACAACGATTTAAATGTTTCAAATGAGCGTTGCCACCAGAAAGATGATAGAAAACAAGTAAATACCACGTTTCGATTTTGACTTCATCAGAAGAATTGATATGGGTTGAAAATATAGCTACTGCCCACTTACTCAGGAAAGAAAAAAAAAGCATTGCCAGAGAGAAATGCTTGACACGCTGGAGTGTATACACACAAGAATGAATTTTTTCCACTCAATGTGATAATAAATTTGTGGGGATGACTAAATTAACGAAGAGAATGTCTCTCTTGTGTGTTTAATGCTTCCCACGCGGGGGGGGGATAGGTTTGCTTCCTAGATATATAAATAACTATTCGTATTAAGGCCCGTTTAGTGTCGTTTAGCGGGCCGTTAAGAGACATTTAACGCTCTCAAATATAAGGTATAAAGTGACCAATAAACGATATTAAAATTCACATAAAAATGAGATGCAAATTGCTTCACTACGTCTAGAGTTCTTGAAACGACGTTTAAAAATTCTTTTAACGAGATGTGTGTCATAAATTTGATAAGAAGCCACATTAAAAGAGAGATAAAAGTTCTTTTACTCTGTCTAGAGTTCTTGAAACAATATTAAAATGGTTTTTTGCACTTCCGGGACTAAAGTTGATACTTTAGTCCCCGTAAACAGGGACTAAAGTAGATCATTTAATCCCTAGGGACTAAAGTAACTCATTTAATCCCTAGGGACTAAAGTAAAAATGATACCGTAACTATGGTAAATTTATGTACACACGAGGTTAGTAGGTTAGGTTTTGTTTGTCATCTGACACACACTGACGTAAAACTTAACCTGCAAATCTCGAATTTGACATATACTGACAATACACTTCAGTACTGCCAACTGATTCAGGCTATCCAGGACCTGCTGGAATTCAGTTTGTAATAAATTATAATTGTCAGTTTCCAAATTGACAGATTCCAAATTTTGGAAATGTTTGATGATAATGTTCCCAAAAGTGCAAAAATAGCGTATATACCTCGGGACTAAAGTGCCTAAATCCCTTGAGTGGTTATTGCCCTCGGGCTTCGCCCTCGAGGCAACAAACTCCACTCGCGGGATTAAATGGTGCACTTTAGTCCCTCATGATATAATATACTATTAAGGAGACTTACGTAGTTAATGCGATAAAATCATATTAAAAGAGAGATGCAAGTTGTTTAACTATGTTTGGAGTTTTTAAATGACATTACAAATATTTTAAGTAGACTTAATTGCGATAAAGGATCACATCAACGGAGCAATAAAATTTGTTTTGCTACGCCTACAGTTCTTGAAAAAACATTTAAAATTGTACCAACGAGACTTATGTTGTAAATGTGATAAAAAGACATCAAAAGAGATATAAAAATTGTTTCACTACGTTTAGATTTCTCTACAGGATATTAAAAATTATTTTAACGAGTCTTAGGTTGCAAATGCGCTAAAGTCACATCAAAGAGAGATAAAACTTGCTTCTCTACATTTAGAATTCTTGAAACGACATTATTTTTTTTAACTAGACATTACATAAATTCGATAAATAGACACATCAAAGGGGAGATAAAAGTTGTTTCACTACGTTTAGCGTTTTTAAAGCAATATTAATCATTGTATTTATGAGACTTATGTTGCAAATGCGATAAAAAGTCACATTAAAATAAAGATAAAAGTTGTTTCACTACGTTTAGAGTTTTTGAAACCATATTAAAAATGCTTTTAACGAGAATTACGTTGCAAATGCGCTAAAAAGTGCAAGAAAAAAGAGATACAACTTCCTTCTCTACACTTAGAGTTGTTGAAACGACATTAAAAATTGTATTAACTAGACTTATGACATGAATTAGATAAAATTTTACATCAAAGCCACGACAAAAGTTGTTTCACTACGTTTAGCGTTTTTGAAACATTATTCACAATTATATTTATGAGACTTATGTTGTAAATGCGATAAAAAGTCACATTAAAATAGAGATCAAAGTTGTTTCACTACGTTTAGAGTTTTTGAAACCATATCAAAAATTGTTTTAACGAGAATTACGTTGCAAATGCGCTAAAAAGTCCAAGAAAAAAGAGATACAACTTCCTTCTCTACACTTAGAGTTGTTGAAACGACATTAAAAATTGTATTAACTAGACTTATGACATAAATTAGATAAAATTTTACATCAAAGCGACGACAAAAGTTGTTTCACTACGTTTAGCGTTTTTGAAACAATATTAACAATTGTATTTATGAGACTTATGTTGTAAATACGATAAAAAGTCACATTAAAATAGAGATAAAGGTTGTTTCACTACCTACGTTTAGAGTATTTGAAACTACATTAAAAATTGTTTTAACGAGAATTATGACGCAAATGCAATAAACATAATTTAAAGTGATTTAGTTAGGAGTTAGATTCTTTTCATGACGTCGAATTTACTGACACTGCTGTGACGTTCGCTTTGAGTGACATATTTATACAGAGGAGCTAATTTATTTTGTATGTTTGTTTAATGTACTGTTATCACAATTGTTTTTCCTTAAAACAGTTACGCTGTTAGTTACGTTTTTGTACCATACTAAAAGGTTTGTGTATGGATATTGTATCATAATGGTTATTTGTGGTACAAGTGTGTTATATTACAACTAATCTACCAATTCTACCATATTTCAAACGTATACAAGTGCTGTCAGTCTGTTCCATCGGAATTTGGCAAGCTTTTAATTGCTTAGTTTTTCGGATATCCCAGACAATCAGCAGTCACGGATGTCAAAATTCTTCGAGTTATTACGAATGAATTGTTTACAAAGTCTGCTGGAGTTGAGTAATTGTCCCTTAAATAAGGAAAAATTGCGTTTCTATAATTTTAAAGCATCTTAAAGGAGATTAAAAGGATTGAGGGTTAAAGTACTTATGATTTATAAACGAGATTTGATGAGACTACATTCCCACAATTTCTTTAAAGCGTTAGCAAGAAAAATTTGTGATTTTTATGCCAGGAAAGATAATATTAGGTTACTTGTCTTGAAGGACAGAGTAAGCTGAGCAACTAGTAAACTAAGAAGCACATTAGCTTTTCTGACTTACGTATCCTCTAGGGCTCTAGACGGACATATTTGGAATTTCTAGTTGAGTTTTGAATTTTGTTAGCCGATTAATTCTGCTTAATAATTAATTTCGATTTAACCTAAATTTAGACGAGCATGTAGCATAATCCGTGTAGCTCGCTTCTGGACAGGCAGCTGAGAGGCGTCACTGAGCACCTTTTTCTTCTCACCATTTAATTCGAATGTTTTGCGATCTTTTAAGTAATTTCATTTAAACTGATTCCATTATAATAAGAAATGAAACAATTAATATTCAATTATTTATTAATAAACAGTTACTTTTGTATTCATAATTCGAGATGCTACTTTCCCGTTCGAAAATGAGAGTTTTTTTTGGCGAACCAAAGGCGAGCTAAAATAGTTATTTATGTATCACGAGCGTAAAACAGTCGTTTTTGGCCCACAGCGTTAAAGTTATAACACGAAGTGTGTTATGTTCGATCGAAATGCAATTTAAAAAGGAAAACCATGGGATTATTTTACCGTTACCAGTAAAAACAGGGCATGTATTTTAGCTGAATAGTACCTTTGTAACTATGGTTTTTATGAAAACGTGTTTATGAATAATAACTAGAACGACGTCCGCGGGCGATAAAATTCGTATGTACGGCCGGGCGGAATTGGCGACTTTAGACCCTATCTTCGAGGGCGTACTGTGACACTTTACAGCCCAAAGGCCATAAAGTACCTTACGGCCCGCTTAGTGTCTCTTAGCGGACCGTAAGGTACTTTATTTGCCACTGATCTATTATTTGTTGTTTCTATATGTGATACGAGATATACAAAGCAATCCATAACACCCTAGAGCGTTATGAGCGGGCGTAATGATATCGTAAGAGTATAATGAGCGGACGTTTTCATTACGCCCGCTCATAACGCCCTAGGGAGTTATGGACTGTTCTGCACGCTTTTCAAGTTATTTGCGTACTTAAAGTGGAAAATAAAAGTTGATATTCATAGCCCTCGGGCGACTTATAAACTCTCGGGCCAAATGGCCTCATGCTTGTAAACTTGGCCCTGGAAAAGGCATAAACATCTTGGTAATGCCCTTGGTATAACATTTACGGCTCACTCGGAGTTTCCAAAACTGGTAAAAATTATAAATCTGCTTTTAATTATGAATATTTTGGTCTGTCCATAAAATAGTGTATGCACTTCGTGCGTAACTAGCGTGTATGGCAATTGTTGTGTTAAATTCCGCGGACGCATCTTGGGCTCTAATTTTCATGCAGCGGGTCATAAACGCCTTCTTATGCCCTTGGTACATAAATAACTATTTCGCATGTTGACGTCATTTTAGTAGGCAAAAAAATTATCACCTCAATGCGAAAAGGAATTGCTTTACGCGTGAAAATGAGGTCTAAAAACGCCTATTATTGATCGATCGTACATAAATTTTATTTGAGGACTCAGAAGCATTTCACTTTCGAGATATAAACAACAATTTTTCGAAAACTGCATTAATATTAAGCAAAATTGAAATAAAGGTTACAGAACTGTCAACATGAATTTATTTAACAGTTTAAGTAATTATAAAGTGTGCCATTGTGACATTGGAACTCTTAATAATTTACATATTGTAAGAAACTAATTAATTAACTATAGTCTAATAACATGGTTAAGACTAAATGTTTAAGTTAAAATACAAAATTGATAAATATATTGAGCCATTTTTTTTCAATAAATTAATTCAAATATCCCTGAACGCGAAGTACTTTTTGTGTAACCGTGCTGAAAAGTTGATTTTTGCGGTCGTAATTACGGCTGCAAAATTCGTTACTATTTCGCGGCCGTTGTTATTAGTAACAGCCGCGAAAACGAATTTCGCGGCAGCAAACTTATCGGCACAGTTGCACAAAAAATTGATGAGTTTTTAATTATAATATGCGAATAATTGGGCGGACTCTACTTCAATCATTCTTCGGTACGTCAAACAGTAATTTCGCGGCTTAGGTATGCAAATAACTATTACGTTCTAGAACGTAAAAGTTTTTCGCGCCCTCTCTATGAAAATGGTTAAAACGAATTTTATTTAGTTATTCCTAAAGCCTCAGGGGGTGATCCAACACCCATATAACCCCCCCCCCCCCTTCCTTCACATAAGTACCCCAGTAAGCCGTAGACAAAGACTTGTTTGGTTGGCAACGGATATGCCATCATAAAGTGTTCTTGTATCATACTTATTTGCATGGAAAATATTTTTGCTACTACTATTAGATGTCCGTTTAACAATCCCACTGTCTCTTCCCCATTGACGATGGAAATAGAAAAAGTCACAATCCTACAAATCAAAGGCCTCGTAAAGTCCTAAGTTTTTGGCATAATATAGTTCGTGTTGCTAAAAACGTGCGAGTAAAAAACATTTACCAGCATTTGCATATAGTGATCGGTGCAATAAATCCGGATGTGAAACATCAGATGCCAACGCCTGTTCTAGCACTAAGACAGAAATAAACATCAACAGCCCGGAGTTAAATGATAAATCAGCACTGGGCCCGTTAATTTAACGGCTGTAAAATATATTGCCGTGTATTTTACAAAAGAATTCGTGCTTATTTCGATCCACTCTCGTAAATTACACGAATTAGAGTTGATGAATGCCGAGGTAACTGTTTCTGGCATTTTTCATTCACTTGGAATTTTCGCTTTCGTTTTTCTTTTTGTGTTTGTGTAGAGGTAAAACATATTATTAATTAGACAGCCTCTCGATATAAAAACTAGGATTAACTGTCACACTTGAATAATAAGATTCTTAGTAACTACATGAAACTGCTTTTTTTCTTAAAGGCAAATGATGCCGGAAAAGGTAAACTAAAAACTAGAACAAAACCTATTGAATTAGGGCTGCAACATTTTGTTTTCACCATTTTGGTCTTGACATTTTCCGGCGTTTTAGTTCTGTGATTGGCAGTTAGCAAACGGTGTCAAGATTGCAAACTGAATTTTAAAGGATAATGGATTGCGTGTGAATTTAATGCAAATTTGGTAGCCAAGTGCAAAGCACATAGCAAATACGACTCGTTGGTACTAATCATTTTGAAGCGCAATCAATTCCAAGCACAGTCAAAGGAAATATTTATTACAAATCTTAACAGCAGGCGATAAAACTGTATGTTTTATAGTATTGCACCTGTTTGTAACAGCCAGTTGTGAGCTTTCTAGCTTTAGCTACCGGACTTTGACTTATGAAACAGATGGTAATAGATAATAGATAATAAACTATTGGTTGTTATTGTCAGTAACTAATTTTCTCTTATGGAAGAGTTTGAGGTTTTTCGATATATTGGGGACGCCGTGTACTCTTTTGTGGTTTCTATAATAAACCAATATGTTAGCTACTCTACTCTCGTATGGTGCCGCCGTTGAACACAATGTCTCAAATCTCTCAAAAGCATACAATTCGTTACAGAGATTTTTCCAAAGGATACGTTTATTCCATAGCCGAGGAATTTTAATGATATTCGTCGTAAATTGGAACGATTTAACCTTCACGTGGAGCTTTCATCACATTCTTATTTCTCAGGCCGATCACACGCTGCGTATGCTAAGTGTTACATATATTTGCCAGCTATGTTTTCTTAACTAGTACGCCTGAACAATGCCGGCTGCTATTAATTCTAGCTGCACAAAATGGAATATCGACATAGTTTTGCCACTGACATCGTTCTTGCTTGAGCAATTCTGATTTCTGCACGTGATAACTTGCAGCTTGAATAGTTATAGGAATTTGCCTCCAGTCTGTTTGTAGATAGTGATCGAAAAAACGTGGAAAATGTTTAATTATTATTATTTCATTCTAACGATTTTAAGTCATGTCGCTTCTTTTTATCTTTTATTACTGTCCTTGTTCCTTTTTATTTTATGTCTGGTATATAGTTAAACGATTTAATAAAGATTTTGATTTATCGCAACACCTCTAATGTGGGTACTCAATCTCTTGAAAATGTAAAATGAGTCCACAATCCCATACAAAAATTAATCTTCAGGAAAATGTATTACTTCTAAGTAGAGATTTTTGCCTAAAATAACGCTAAAAATGTGATTAACCGTTTAATGCGCAGCAATGCCACCATAGCACATCAATGACCTAAAGGAATATTTCCTAAGAAATATAGTGCGAGTGCATGACAACTTGGTAAGATGGTTAAATTATTTCCTAATGGTTCTGATATATTTATTCCGATTTTTATCCCTCTTTTAAAAGTTGGCAATTGTAAATTCATTTTCCTCAAATAGTAACCTAACTTTTCGTTCGGATTTTTAGAATAAGCTTCTTTTTTCTATTTATGATTTTTTGAAATTGTATAATATCTTTACGTTTAATATGAAGTTCAAATTGATATTGTAATTGAAAAAATATTTGATGTGGCCACTAGCACAAAAGAGCATTTAATATAAACTCATTCGTTCATTATTTTAAGGGTCGGGTACGCACGAACATTACCTTTGATTTGATTTTCAGGAAGAACAAAACATATTCTCTAAATGATGTCATTTTTGACAGTGGTCTGTTATGAGTTGTTTTATCGGACTTTTTTCCCTGTCTCGGGTGTTTACCACACGATGTTTCGGGAGTTTTTGGTCTACTCCCGTCCTTAGTTGACTAAATTCCTGATCAGTCCTGAGAATGATTGTACTTTGTACGTATGTTCACTTACACTCGTGCCTACCGCGAGGTTTTAACCCGGCATCACTGATGTAGTGAATGTGGTAGTTCTGCGAATAATCCGGAGAACTGCTGTAACCAATCACGGCTTGTCTAACTCTTACTACTCTAGGTGAATCACAATCCTACACCGCAGTATCTTAACTGTTAGTAAGATTATGTGTACATCGACTTCTTGTTTAACTCTTAATTCGCTAGGTGGATCACAATCTTACACCACAGTATCTTAACTGTTAGTACGATTGTAAGCCGCTCTAACTTCTTTCCTTGCTGTTATTTCTGCTACATGAGGCATAAGCCGAAGAGCCAGCCTTCCTTGGCACTAGTACCGTTCATAATTTTACCACAACGCGACGCTAAAGGGGGCCACGACAACAACGCCGTCATATATTTAAGTAAAGTCGTGTTAGTTACCCTGCCCAACGGCCGCTATAACGCCGACCCAGCTGATCGAAGCCACCGACAATCGTCTCCGAAATTAATCTTCGAAACACCACAGTACCTGTAGACGTATGTACTGCATTTCCACTTGCCCTTAATAAAGAATATTAGATCTTCATAACGTTGTTTCTTTGCGACGTGAGAAACGAAGGTCTTCAGCCTCTAACCGACTTGAATAAAAATACATTACCTACACATTAAACCGAGCCAGGGTGTGCACCGTTATATTATTGTTAAATCTGATATCAGTGTTTATTTATTTATTTACTTATTTTAATTTAAACTGTTCTACAGGTAAAACCCAATTACAGAACAGGATAATAGGATTTAAAATATTCTGTGCTAAATAACTAAACTACACAAACAAAATGAGAAGGTATAACAGCAATTACTCTAAACAGTAAGCTTTGATTTTCTGTAAGCTACAGTTATAGATGTCTATATAATGGCTAATGTTATTATAATTATTGCACATGACATATATCGGTGAATTTTTAAAAATATTGGTACGAGGTGTACTTAGGTAGAATGAGTCAGCGTATCTGGAAGCTATTCGAGGCACATTAACGTTAATTTTTGTAAGCAATTCAGGGCAGTCAATTTTACTATTAATAATTTTATGGAGCGTAACAACGGAGTAATATTTTCGTCTTACATCGAGACTTGAGAAACTATGCCTAGATAGTAACTCATTATGAGATATGCCGATGGGAGAATACACTCCATCAATTCTATAGCTTAAGTATTTTAAGAAACGTCTCTGCATGGCTTCTATTCGATCAATATGAACTTGATAGTGTGGACTCCAGATGACCGAGGCATATTCCAACTTTGATCTTACAAAAGCATAATAAAGACACTTTAAGGTCATAATATTTTTAAAATCCTGGCTGATTCGAACTATAAATCCATACATACGATTGGCTGAATTTATAATGTTATCGAGATGAATATTAAAGGAGAGGTTAGGGTCAAATGTAACTCCTAGATCAATAAATGTTTTAGGCCTTTCCAGTGAATAGTTACCAATACAGTATTGAAAAATAATTGGATCTATCTTTAGCGAGTAAGACATCACCTTACATTTAGACAATTTAACTTTAAATTATTTCTCCTACACCATTCAACTACACGATCTAGATTTAATGAAAGTCTCTCACAGTCTGCAACATTTTTAATTGAACTATATACTTTTAAGTGGTCAGCATATAACAAATAGTTCACGTCTATTACATCACCAATATCATTCATAAATATATTGAATAATAGTGGTCCCAGGTTGGATCCTTGAGGGATTTCCGATGTGGCAAGGTATTTTCCAGATTTGAAACCATTTAGCTGAACATATTGAGTTCGAATGTATGACCTGAATAAATCAATGAGACTATTGCAAAGTCCAAAATCACCGAACTTTTGTATTAATATGCCATGGTCAAGTCTATCAAATGCCTT
>CALNHX010008131.1:0-64567 GCA_940337035.1 Agriotes lineatus
TAAATAATAGTGGCGTCGCGATAACCGGCATTTGACGGCTCCGGCACACATTTTAGTTTCGCGATAAAATTAAAGTACAAAAGTGAATGAATTGTAAGTTACGAAGTAAAACAGTGAATGAGAAGTACATACAACACAAAATAACCAAGAAAGAATCCCGATTGTGTTTAATTTTCAAGTGGAAATACACCAAGGTTAAAGTAGC
This sequence comes from Agriotes lineatus, assembly GCA_940337035.1. Lineage (NCBI taxonomy): Eukaryota > Metazoa > Arthropoda > Insecta > Coleoptera > Elateridae > Agriotes > Agriotes lineatus. The sequence goes on from CALNHX010008131.1 coordinate 206, forward strand.
CAAAATTAGAACGTACATAAGTAAACATTGCGGTAAGGGCAACGACCTCGGAAAAGGCGCGCGTTTTAAACCCGCCAAAAGCAAACAAACGCAATTATAATAAACAAAAGCGATGGAGGCTACAATGGAAAAGCAAATTAATGAACTGATGGAAACCCTGCAAGAAATGAGAAGAGAAATGCATCAAAATAGTTTAACCTCAGAACTCGAGAACGCAAAATCAACACTAGAAGAACTGAGACTAGATATAAAAAGAAGAGAACAAGAAATAGACAAGGAGAGAAATGATTTAAATAAGCAGTTGGAAAAACTAAGAAAAAATGTACTAAATGATAAATCGAGGAATGGAAAAACTACTAAAAGATATACCCCCGAAAAACTAAAACACATCGCCCTGAGAGTAACCAACAAAAGAAAAAAAGAAAAATGGTTACAGACGATTCACAATTTAGGAATTAGAAAAACTACCAAGTATGCAAACGGAAGCAGCAAACATGAGGACAAAAACAAAATAGTAATAGGTTTTTGGAATGTCCAAGGATTAAATAAAGAAGGAAAACTAAAACAATTAATAAATGAAGCAAAAAGATACAATTTGGACATCTTAGGGGTACAAGAAACAAATATAAAAGGAATTAAGAGTATGGAAATAGAAGGATTTTTATGGTTTAATGGAGGAGGAAAAACAAACACCTTTGGCACAGGATTCCTTTTAAAGAAAGAACTGGCTAGCATGGTTATGGACTACAAGGCTGTAAATGAAAGAATAAGTTACTTAAGAATAAAAGGCAAATACAGGAAAATCAGTCTTGTAAATATACATGCACCCACCGAAGACTCAGAAGAAGTGACAAAAAATGAATTTTATGAGAAACTGGAAAGTGTAATAGATAGTATTCCAAACTTTGATCTTAAAATGATAATAGGTGACCAAAATGCGAAAATCGGGAAAGAAGAAAGAAATAGCGCAATTGCAGGAAAGGAAAGTCTACATGACAAAACGAATAAGAACGGGCAAAAACTTGTAAATTTTGCAGCATTAAAACAGATGATAATAAAAAGCACCTTTCTAAACGGAAAAATATTCATAAAGCTACCTGGAAAAGCCCTGATAAAAAAACATTCAATCAGATTGATCATCTACTAATAGAACAAAAACATACACAAAGGGTGGACTATGTAAGGACATGCAGAGGAGCAGACATAAGCTCAGACCACTTTCTGGTAAAAGCAAGGATTGGACAACAAATACCCAGGCTCATAAGAAGGAAAAAAAATGCAAACAAGGGCTGGAATATAGAAATGTTAAAAGATGATGAAAGGAAAAAGAAATATACTGAAGCCATAGAAGAAAAAGTGAAAAGGACTAATAGGAAAAAAGATATTCAGCCGGAATGGGACTCCTTAAAAGAAATTATTATAATGGGTGCAAAAGGATTAGGAATGGCAAAGCAGAAATATAAAAACGAGTGGTTTGACGATGAATGTAAAGAAGCAATAGAAGTAAGAGGACAAGAAAGACTCAGACTACTAGAGTGCTATTCGAAAGAAAGAGAAGAACAGTACAAGAAAGCAAGAAACTTTGCACATGATATATGCAGAAAGAAGAAACGCGAAAATCAAAGAAAAAAGATAGAGGAAATTGAAATTGCACACAACAAAAAAAATTTTAAGAAATTTTATAAAGATTTAAGACAACAAAAACAAGGCTACAGGTTACAATCGGTAGCAATAAGAAATAAGAGAGGAGAATTATGTATAGATAAAAAAGAAAGACTAGAATCGTGGGTGCAGCACTTTGAAGGAATACTAACAGCAGGACAGACACCAAATCTAGCCCAGCCTATACAAAAAACATATGAAGTCGAAAACACAACAGAAAGCCCAACAGAGGAAGAAATACAAGAGATCATAAATGAAATAAAAAATGGCAAGAGTCCTGGCTCAGATAACATCGAAGTAGAACTAATCAAAGAAGCTGGGAAAGGTTTTACAACTAGAGTTTATAATCTTATTACCGAAATTTGGAAAAAAAAGAAGATGCCAGACGAATGGTATGAAACCATCATTAGACCCATACAGAAAAAAGGAGATAGTCAGATGATGGGGAACTATAGACCTATCGCTCTTGCAAATGTAATGTATAAAGTCCTGTCTCATGCTATAAAAAGAAGGTTGCAGGAGGAAGCCGAAGGGAAGATAGGCCAATATCAAGCAGGCTTCAAGAAAGGAAAATCAACAGTAGATAATATTTTTATCATAAGACAAATACAAGAAAAATATAAAGCCAAAAATGTGACTCTATACTTGCTGCTAATCGATTTTAAGCAAGCGTATGATAAAATTAGAAGAGATAAAGCTCTGGAAGCGCTTAAAGAAATGAAGTTTAAAGAAGAAACCATAGATCTAGTAAAGATGACGATAGTCAATACAACCAGTCGTATTTGCGACAAAGGAGAGCTATCAAGGAGCTTCAACACAAATACAGGGTTGAAACAGGGCGACCCCATATCCCCTTTACTTTTTAACGTAGTCCTAGAAAATGTAATACGGAAAAGTAAGATAAATACTAACTACAGCATCCTAACACAGTCGTACCAATGTCTAGCTTATGCGGATGATGTAATACTGATATCACGAACGCAAGAAGAATTAAAAATGCTAATAAAGAACTTGGAAAATGAAGCAAAAAAAGTAGATCTAGAAATAAGCGAAACAAAATCAAACTACATGGTTTTCGGTAAAGGAACACGAGAAACAAAGCAAGACCTTAAAATAAGAAGTAGAGAGGGAAACAGTCAGTACAATTTCAAGTATACAGAAAGTGCGGTATATCTGGGGGTGGAGGTTAACGATACAGGGTCCATACTACCAGAAATTGAAAAACGTTTAGCAGCTGGATCAAGATGTGCGGGCTCCTTAAAACCAGTGATAAAGAGCAAAAATACGTCACGATCGCTTAAAATTAAAATATATAAAACGATAATAAGACCAGTGGTGCTATATGCCAGTGAAACGTGGGTGTTAACTAAAAATTTGTGTGAGAAAGTGGAAATTTGGGAAAGAAAAATTCTGCGATCAATTTACGGTGGAATACAAGAACAAGAAGGATGGAGGCAAAGGACAAACAAAGAACTAGAAGAGCTCTACAAAGAACCCAAAATAAGCACCATCATAAGACAAAACCGCCTTCGCTGGTTAGGACACATAACTAGGATGAAAGATACCCATTTGACAAAGAAAATATTCAATGCAATGGTAGGTGGAAGTAACAGAAGAGGTCGACCAAAGATAACATGGTGGGAAAATGTTAAAGAAGACTTACAACAAGCAGGAATAAAGAACTGGGAAGTATTAGCACAGGACAGAAAATTGTGGAAGAAACAAACTCAAGCCATGAGTCTACAGGCTTAAACGTGCTGTTCTATATATATCTGATAGTTAACGTACGGTTGCTTGACGTTTTATAAACATTTCCACAAAAGCTGCATTCGGTAAACACCTCTGACAGTTTTGCGATTATTAGCATCTCACTTCCACCCGCGCCGATGGTTATTATCGATCTCTTTCTGCTAGAAAAGGAGTTGGTAGAGGTACATTACCGAACGCAGCCAAAGAGTGCATAGAAATAAACAAATTTGACGTATAATCTTAAAAATAAAAAACTGGATTTGGATCGAAAGACTATAATACATACATAATCGTTCCTCTTCTACCTTATGGTGTCAAGGCAAGGTCTTCTTCGAAAAGGAGAATCGTCAGATTGGCATAGGTCAGGACTGTCTTGGTTTGAATAATGTGTTATTTAGGGCATCTCTTACATTAAGGGCCGGTTGCAGAAAGCAACGTTAAGGGCCGGTTGCAGAAAGCAATGTTAAGTCTGGTGTTAGCTAACGTCGCGTCAAAGTGAACAAAATCGCATCAAATTTTGTTTACTAATGTATTAGTTACCATAAGCATTTGAGATTTGATTCGTTTTTGTTCACTTTGACGTCGCGTTAGCTAACACCAGACTTAACATTGCTTTCTGCAACCGGCCCTAAGTCTGGTGTTAGCTAACGCGACGTCAAAGTGAACAAAAACGAATCAAATCTCAAATGTTTATGGCAACTAATACATTAGTAAACAAAATTTGATGCGATTTTGTTCACTTTGACGCGACGTTAGCTAACACCAGACTTAACATTGCTTTCTGCAACCGGCCCTAAAGGTTACGTATATGTCAAATTATATCCGATGTCTACTACCTGTGATCTAAATGAATTTCATTTTGTTTGTTTGGTAATGGACAAGGTCTAGGCAGCGTACATAAATCAAACAAGTAGAGACACTCACTGTCAGTTCCTTTGATGTCAAAAAACCGATTTGGATGACCTTGAACGGCTCCTGGGGGGTACTTTCCGATAGTACTAACAGATGGCGACATACTTTATCACATATACAGTGACTTTATATGACACAGTGGAGACAATAGAGTGTGACTTTTTTATTGGTCGCTCGAATCGACCGATATTAAGAGGCAAAATTTGTTTATGCTTTTGTTTGTTTATACCAAATTCGAGGTTAGTAGGTTAGATTTTGCGTTAGTTTGTGTCAAAACTGATGCAAAACCTAACCTGATAACCGCGAACTTGACATAGACTTACAGTGCCACCAACATATTATTTATACTTTGTGTAACCATGACCATTCAAAAACGTTCAATTTATTAAAGTTAGTAGGCCATTGGCCGCCATTTTGTGGCAAATTGTGCCTATTGTTGCTACTGTCTCTATCAAGGCACTGTAATCACATGATTGGTAGCAGAGCCAGTAACTGGCTCTGATTGGTAGAATTTTGTGCTGCCATCTGATAGTCAAGCTTAGAAATGCCCCCCAAGTCACTGTCCCAGGCACTCTAGACAGGTTTCAACATTTGGCATGAGTGTCTCTACTTGTTTGATTTATGTATGCTGGTCTAGGCATGCAGAGTACCAGGTACCTTAGACACCGACTGCTTTGGTCATATGGTCAAAGTCCTACTTTAATATAGGATATATATGTTTTGTTTTTTATAACGTCACAGAAAAAGTGTAATATGTAGACTTTACCTACAGTGTGTTTCACTGCCCACCTTCACACTTCTATGTCTTTCTTATTTATCTTCTGATCGATTTTAAATTTTGAACAGTTACCTATTAGCTCAGGAAATAAAGGGATGATGTCGAGAATAATTAGGAGGCAGGTGAATTGTGGCCAGTTGATATTTTTCCATTCTATTTTAAATTAAATTTTTTTAAACTGCAAGCTTTGACATACTAACTAATCGAAAGCAACTGTGAAAAGGCTTCCTTCCATCCTGTAAACTTAAAAACAACAGTACCAACCTTTCCATTTTATATCTGTTACTTCTAGTAAATATATCACCTTAATTAATACTGTACAACCCACCTGGATGTTATGGCAATCCATGTAATACCCAAATTTGTTTAGGCCGACAAAGGTGTAACATAATGTACTATAATTTATTAATTTTCAGAAATTTTTTAGGAATATTAGGTTTTGTTTATTATTTGACACAGACTGACATAAAACTTAACCTGCTAACCTCAAATTTGACATAGACTGCAGTGCCACTAACAATACATTATACTACTGCCAAATGTATAATACGAATCTCTGGTTGTGCAGACAATAAAACAAGCAACGTTGCTATGCTATATGATCACAGATATAGTTGATCCTTCCTAATTTTTAACATTGCCTTTTCCCAATGTACGACATTTCCGTTTACACTCTGTACAGACATTCCTATATAGTATTAACAATTTTTTAGAGTAATTAAAGGTGTAATGCAAATAATTTTGAAGTTATAATAGAAACAAAAATGGAGGTGGGAGGCCCAGTTAATTTTTTCTACAGCGACACAAGTTATCTCGTTAATATGAATTTTTTATTTCTAATTTGGATTTGTATTAAACAACCTGTGTGTCTGTCCATGGTTGTTATGCTTGTTGAAAGCAACACGTGCAAACAAAAACTGTAGTAGTACAGGTTTGTGTTGTTAGTTGTTAGCTTAGCAATTGCATTTATGGTCTGGACATTAGTCAGACACGTGTAGTAGATGTAACAGAACTGCTAATTTAAGTAATGAGTAAAACTTCAAAATTTTCAGTTTTTGCAAAAGTAGGAGTATAGGTGATTATTTCTTAGCTTATAAGAAGGAAAATTTAGCAAATTAAAAACTCCTTGCTGCAAGTAGTTAATATGAAAAAGAGATTGAAAATTTTTAGTGTGTAAGATTCTTTTACAATTAAATAATTTCACATAGTAATGAAAATTTTAATAGCCATTTAAATAACAAGTAATGTATTATCCCTATTTAATTTTTTCAGGTACTAAGCCTTACATGGAAGCAGAAAATATGGATGCTGTAGATGGTTTAAATGATCAAGAACAAAGATCAAGCGATTTTTCGTCAATTAACACTAGTACAATGACGGAGTCCACACTAATTGCAGTGGAAGCAACAAAGATAGCCACAGTATTTAAAAATGAGGCGGAAATGGCCCAAAGTATCACAAGCATCCAGTCATTGGAGCTGGACCTTATTCAACCACCTTCGCATATGAATTCATTGACAAACAGCACAAATGGTTTGGAGTTATTACGGGGTAGTCCAAAACTTGTGTCTCGTAAAAAATCTTTACAAACTGGTTTGTTGGCAAGACGAGCTTTGACCAACTCTCTAAATCAAGCATCTAGTTTGGAGAGCTTAGATAACAACAGCTTGTCTAATTTGGACAATATGAACCCACCTTCAGCAATGGGTGACGTTTTGGACATGATCGATTTAGAAGGGAGTATGATCAGTGTGGCAAGTTTGACAAGTGATGTGGTTGATGAAAAATCAGATTTTGTAGCCAACAGCATCGCCATTAAGGATTCTGAAAAAAACCATCAACAGCCGAACCCAATTTTTAACGTAAAACAACCCGCAAATATGTTGCACTTGCTGGGAAATAATTCTCTTAGCGATTTGGAAAATGTTAATCCACCTTCTTTCTTTAATGAAATTACAGATATGTGTAACTCACTTGCTGATGTTCCTACTGATGCTATTTGTAGTGAAACTGAGGCCTTCGAGGACTGCAATACTCATTTTATTGACACAACTTTGCAGGAAGATGATGATGTTACCCAATTCTCAGATGCACAAAGTATTACGCCCATACAGTCAGATTTGGGTTCAAGTAGTGCCGAATCATCTCCGAAAAAGGTTAAGAGTTTGAACAGGCGCTTAACTCCAAAGCAAAAGCGTAAATTAGCACAAGAACGTTATCGAACTTACACTGTTGCTGCTGAAATGGTTGTAAGCGAAGAACAAAATTCTACAACGGAAGATTTTAAAACTGTTGATGGTTTTTCGGAATATCAGTCTGTTGGAGATTATACATATGACAATAACCTATCTCCGAATTTAGACTCGAAACCTGCTAGTCCAGGCAAGACCACGCCTAAAGAGAGACGACAGAATGATAGGGCTCGATTTCAGACGCAAGTACTTGACGAAGCAGTTACATGTGAATTGCAGCAAATGTGTAGTAAAATTGGAAGACCACCTGCAACAGAAGAGGTAATTATATTTATGAAGACATGTATTACATACATAGTTGTTTCTTCTTGTTCCAATTGGTGTCGAGACGTACATAACTGAGAGAAAGTGTAATTTTTCTTGTTATTTTTGCAGTAATTAATTTTAGTGGTGCTTGACATTTTTAGTTCAAGGTTCTTGAAGATTATTTTATTTTATTCGATGTCACTGTAATATTGAAAAACGTAGTCAATATTACTAAAAACTCTTTAAGCACAAGTCGTGCAGTATTATTTATTAGAGATGTAATGAAATCGTGAAAATTGGCGAATATCGAATACCAAATATTCGGCTGAATATTATCTACCTTTGTTCCTTCGTTAACGCCATACACCATTACTACGCGCATATCTTTTTGACACCCTATTTTAAGAAACCAGACTTTCAGGAACCGTTTCTTATTACTTCCCTCGTCTGAAAGACGAAGGAAGTATTGTAATCACGTTTTTTTAATGTTTTACAGTCATACACCTCTGTCTATGCTAATTAGTTCATGAGTTAATCGAGTTGTTAAAAACTATTAGAAAATCTAGTGAAAAACTCTAAAATTAGAAAATTTTTAGAAAATTATTCCAATAAAATCATAGTCGTATTTTAATAAATTATATGCAGCTTTGATGTTCTTCTTTCAATAAATAACATCTTAATATACTTACAGGTTTCCAATAGTCCGCTAAGCAGTAATTCACAAAGTCCTCATCCTAGTCCTGGACGCAGTAAACTCAGTATAAGACGCAATTTCATGCAGAGGAGGTTAGAAAACCAAGATCGTTTTAAAACCCGCACTCTTAGTGAGTCAAGCTTATCGCCTGACATTTCAAGTGCATCGCCGCCGTCAATTGCTAACAGTAATGACTTACAGTACTTAGTGCAAAAAGAAGCAAGTAGAGTACTGAAAAAGTTAAAAGAAACAAAATCTCATCCTGATGAGTTGCTCGACTGTGAAACTCTCAGCCTCATTTCGAATGAGGATGATTCTGAACACAATTCTGGTAGTTCTATAAATTATAGAACTTATACCAAGAATTGCAGTGCGAGAGGAAGCCACTTGCCGAATATTCAACCTACTGGTGCAACCACAGTCCGTAACGATGATAAAACACTTAGTACTCAAGCAATAAGTGATGATAGTAAGTCAGATTGTGAAGTTAGCGGAGGTCCTGGAAAGCCAAAAATAATAAAGCCAAGTGAAAGGCTGCAAAATGAGAATGATGTAAATGAAGATGGCGAGGTTAAAAGTATTAGGGGTCGTAGAAAACCATTATATGCAAAAACTAATGTGGCTAATACGAGGGCAACGGCGCGGAACAACAATACTAGACCTATTCGAACCATAACTTCTAACCTTGTTAAGAATGTAACATCCGTTATTAAATCTGGCACAAACTTAAAAAATGCCGCCACCAAACAAAGTAAACTAATTACTCCAAGATCTTCTGCAGTTCAAACACAAATTAAAGCTCTGAAGCCACCTTCGGGGTATAGAACTGCACATTCCAAAATAAATTCAACCACCAGTTCAAATGTTGCAAGATTGTCAAGTGCACCGCAAGGTGGATCTCATGTTGGTGGTCAGAGACAAAAGGTAAGATTAATAAGAACAGCTGCTTTTACGGTTTGTAGTTATATGTATAGTTATTGCGCTGTATAGTACCAACTGTTTCTGTGTATAGTGTGGTGCACTACAAAATGGAAATTGTTTAAACTAACAGTATTTTTGTATTATAATAAAAATTCTGTGCATTTTTAGAAATTGAGATAGTACTGATTTGATCCATGAAAACGCACGTAGTGTGCAAAGTGAAGCAAAAAATCAGCATTAACTTATAAAGTACCATTATTTTTTGAAATAAAAAACAGATGGTAGCAATTGAAAACAGGACGTAAATATGAAATGCCTCAAATATTTTTATCTAAAAATTATTGCTCTTTTTAGAGCATTTAGGTACTAATAATTATGCTGTTACGATGCCCGCAGGGGCCTACACGAATAAGAAGAACATACAAGAAAAAAGGTTTTTTAGTGGTTATTCTGCAGTATTAAGATGATGAATTATTAGTCCATTTTTTAAACGCTAAAAACTCGCCAAAGTTCTAACTTCGTTGACTCAAAACCGATTTTGAACATTTTTTTTTTAATTATTTCGGTAAAAGTTTATAGAAAAGTTCCCCATAGGTGAGAAGGTGTGCTTGTTATTTTTTCAATTGTTATTAACAAATAAGTGTTTTTTAATATACTCTTAATTAAAAAATTTATAACTATTTGATTTATTTAAACAATTGCCTGAAATGTGATAACATAAGGTTTTTGGGGTCGCAGATTACGAATCTGGCCTCTAAATGAGTCTAAAAACAAAATGGCGTCGAAGGTCTAATTTTTTATTTTATCTTTTTTTAAATTTTTATTAGTAGTCTGGGGGGTTTTGGGGTTGCTGATTACGAATTTGACATTAAAACTTAACTAAAACAAAAAATGGCGGATCCAAAATGGCGGAAAGGGGTAATTTTTTTTTAAATTTCTGATACATATACCTAGAAGTTTTTTGGGTCGCTCATCCCAAATTTTATGTTTAAATTTATCAAAAATGGAAAACGGTGTCTGAAAAATTGTGGAAACAAATGATAGAAGAGTTAAATGAGTATTCAAGATATTATAATTTAATTGATTTATTAAAATTAACCCAAAATACATTTAAAAACAAAAAACAAAATTATTTAACTTTGTTTTCTTTTTCCTCTACTTTTTCCATTGACACTGCCGGTCGTGAATTAAGGCAACTATTTCCGCCACATTCACCGCAAGCCGCTGAGCCTAAAGGCCACTTTTCCTATACCCACAAGCTGGCCCGCAACTAGTTTGGTAGTTGCAATAAAATCATTTTTAAGATGTTTTGTGGATCTGGTTCTGGAAAACACGTTCCTGTATCATATTTCCAACCCCAATCTTCCCTTGAAATATCTTGGTTTCCCAGCCACAACTGTGTTTGCAAATACACGTGTTTTAAATGTTGTTCTGCTGGATCCATCGTAGGGCACAATTATGCTAAATTAACGCTACTTTTTTAGTAGACGCCTTAATAAAAGAATCAAACCCAAAATTCAAAATGTTTTTATTTAAAAAATATATGTATTGTATTGTCTGTATCTAACCTCATTTACCTTGCGGTATATGAATAATAAAAAACTTTCAAGATTTTAAGCAGTTACCTTTCTTTGCACCATACATTGCAAGCATACATTTTATACCAAAATTTTTTTATATAAATTTTTGCAGTCTCTTGCAAATCACTGCTATTTTCAAATATTTTGACAAATTTACTCTTTCCTGAACATAGCCATTGTTTTATTTACTAGGACTTATCCATGTGGATCTTTAATAATGTGCCTGTCCTATTCGTCTTGTTCATCCTTATACATCTTCAATATATTAAACTATATTCAAAAGCCATAATCTGCACCTTGACACCAAAACTCGCATCCTAAGATGCTACATTTTTTCCATCTTGCTCTATGGGGTCGAGTCCTGGACACTTAACGAAACAATTACAAAAAAAATCGAAGCCTTTGAAATGTGGTTATACCGGAGAATATTGCGGATATTATGGAAAGACCGTTTAATAAATATTGAAGTCCTAGAGAGAATGAAAAAAAAAGTAAAGAGATCATGGACAACACCAAGATACGCAAATTCCAATACTTCGGACAAATAATGAGGAATGAGAATAAGTACATCCTACTACAATCTATTATACAAGGCAAGGTATATGGCAAACGTGGACCAGGACGCGGAAGAATCTTGGTTGCAAAACCTAAGGGCGTAGTATGGGAAATCATCCAATGAGTTATCTAGGATTGCAACCAATAAAGTGAAGATAGCCGTGTTAATGGCAAACATACGAAATCTGATAAGCACCTGAACAACAAGAAGAAGAACATTCTTTCTTCTGTTAAAACATGCTGAAGTGTTACATCCAGTTAAAGCATGTACAGAAAGAACATGCTCACTACAATTTATTGGGATGTGCAAATTGCAGGCTCTTAGAAGAAGATATTTTTTTATTTTCTTTTTTTTTGCAGGTTTTAATGCTATATTTGTAATTACTGTGTCCAAAATCCCTAGATATGAGGCAACGTGCGGAATTCAGAAATGAAGCTATTTTGCCGCTTTAAAGAAGTTATTTTTCATTTTTGATAAATTTTAACATAAAATTTGAAATCAGCGACCCAAAAAACCCTATAGTATAGCTAAAAACTAAAGTCCGAATAAAAAAAATTAAGATTTTTCGCCATCTTGGATCCGCCATTTTTTATATTACTTGAGTTTTAATGTTAAATTTGTAATCAGCGACCCCAAAAACTTCTAGGCATGTAATAAAAATTAAAAAAAGAAAAAATTAGACCTTTGACGCCATTTTGTAGACGCCATTTTTGTTTTTAGACCAATTTTGAGGCCACATTCGTAATCTGTGAACCCAAAAACCTTATGTTATCAAATGTCAGGCAATGGTTTAAATAAATAAAGAAGTTATATATTTTTTTTAATTAAGAATATATTAAAAAACACTTATTTGTTAATAACAATTGAAAAAATAAAAATCACACCTTCTCACCTATGGGGAATTTTTCTATAGACTTTTTCCGAAATAATAAAAAAAAATGTTCAAAATCAGTTTTGAGTCAACGAAGTTAGAACTTTTTTCCTTTAGTAAATGGACTCTATAATCGTATTTAAAATAATAAAATAGCGATAATTGCTATTGCAAAACATATTGCAACTAATAACAAAAATAGTCTAGGCTAGACATTTCTTATTTATTCCATATACTTAATCTATTTGTTTGTGGTAAATAATTGCTTTAAGGTAGCGAGTAGGTATCCTCTACGATCCCGGTGGAGGACATACCTACTTCAGGATTAGCGATCCTGCCGACGTGAGCTCCTGGTTCCTCCCAACTCCTATAACAGGGAGAAATCAGGTCCCACCCCAATTCCTACCTAACCATAATTATCCTTCCTATATCCCAAACCTATGGAGGAAGATAACGGGAAATCACCTCCATTTTTTTTCGCAAGAGAACCACATGACTACATTCAACTCAAAATGTTCCGGAAATAGTTCCCCGATCGGATCTCCGGGGGGAACGGATTTGAATGAAGCCAAGAAAATAAAGATAAACATCCGCAACAAAATCAATATAGGGACCTGGAATGTACGAAGTTTATTCGAAGCAGGAAAGCTAGCAAACCTAACTCGAGAAGTGAAAAGGTTAAATGTCGATATATTAGGCGTTGCAGAAACATGGTGGCCTGACGCTGGTATGTGTACCGTTCCAGGAGGCACTTTTTACTATTCCGGTAACCACGATAAAAATCATAGGAAAGGCGTAGGAATATTCATCTCAGAACAACTCTCTAACTGTGTCATCAATTTCATACCATATTCCGACAGAGCGGCCTTAATAAAACTCAATGCTAAGCCTGTAAATCTTAACATCATTCAAGTATATGCCCCTACTGCAGATTCAATCGATCATGAAATCGAGTCGTTTTACGATGAAATCAAAGAACTGCGCAAACTTACTAAGAATCATGAAATTAACATCATTATGGGTGATTTTAATTCCAAGCTAGGAAAAGGAAAATATGAAGATCTAGTGGGTCCTTTCGGGTTAGGAATACGAAACGAAAGAGGTGACCGCCTCCTACAATTTTGCCAAGAAGAAAATATGAAAGTTACTAATACTTGGTTCTGTCTACCACCTCGTCGACTATATACCTGGAAGTCCCCGGCAGATAACCCCAGCAATATAGTTCGTAATCAGATAGATTATGTACTTATTAATAAGCGTTTCGGGTCTTCAATCACTAGAGCGTGTACCTACCCTGGAGCGGACGTGCCGTCTGATCACATATTGCTGTTAACATGTCTTAAAACGAAAATTGTAAGGTACAGAAAAACAATTCCACAACGAAAAATAGCCTATGAACAACTCAAAGATAGAGATCTAAGGATCGAAGTCGGTAAAGAAATTAACCGTAGAATAGAAACATCAATAGCACCCATTATAGAAAAAGAAGAAAATCTAACCGGCATATGGGAGGAGATGCAAAACATCATGATGAATACTGCTAGAACCAAAATAGGGTACAAAACAAGAGATCTGAAACGGACATGGATGACAGACGAAATTCTTACATTAATGGACGAACGGCGAAAATACAAACGCCAAACAGACTGCAATATCTATAAAAATATACAAAAGCTAATAAGAACCAAGATCAGAATCGCGAAGAATGAATGGCTGAAAGGCGAATGTGAGGAGATTGAAAAATTACAAACCGTACATGACGACTTCAATCTTCACAAAAAATTAAAAGAAACTGCTGGAATATATCGAAAGAAAAACTTCTCCATAATAACAAATGAGAACGATGAAATTGCTCGGGACGTCCATGAAAGTAAATCAATCTGGGAACACTACATCAAAAATCTCTTTTCGGATGAAAGACCAGCTTAGGAAAACAGAGTAGATGACCTTTCAGGGCCCCCAATCACAAAAGAGGAAATCGAAAGAGCCATACATATGTTAAAAAATAACAAGGCGGCTGGCCCAGATGAAATCCCTTCAGAACTCATTAAACTCCTAGACGAAAAAAGCATTGCAGTTCTCCACAAGCTTTTTAATAAAATCTATGAAACTGGCCATTACCCTGCTCAATGGCTCTTGTCAACTTTTATTCCCTTGCCGAAGAAGAATAACGCAAGAAAATGCGAGGAGCATAGACTTATCAGTCTTATGAGTCACGCCCTAAAACTGTTTCTCAAAGTTATCCACCAAAGAATATTCCGAAAATGTGAGCGAACCATCGGTGACTCACAGTTTGGGTTCAGGCAAGGTCTGGGTACGAGAGAAGCCTTAGTCGCAACGCAGGTATTGGTGCAAAACTGTTACGATCAGAGGAAACACGTAGCCCTATGCTTCATAGACTACGAAAAAGCTTTTGATAGAGTTCACCACCATAAACTCATGAACATTCTGAGACAAATGGATATCGACCAAAAAGACATTCGTTGCATAGAAAATTTATATTGGAACCAGACTGCGCAAATAAAGATCGATGGCGAGGTCACCAACACAGTTGAAATTTGCAGAGGAGTTCGTCAAGGATGCATCCTTTCACCTCTTTTATTTAACTTGTATTCTGAGAACATTTTCCAAGAAGCACTTGAGAATGTCGAGAAAGGCATAAAGGTCAACGGGGTATGGATCAACAACATCCGCTATGCTGACGATACAGTACTAATTGCTGATAACATAGACGATCTTCAATACCTTCTTAGCATAGTCGGAGAGCATAGTAAAAGGTTGGGACTTAACATTAATATTAATAAAACAAAATTTATGATTGTTACTCGAGAGCCGGCCACGTTCAGAAATGCCAGGCTAACATTCAATGATTTGGCTATAGAACGAGTAAACAAGTTTAAATACCTTGGAACCTGGCTTTGCGAAGATTGGACATCAGACTTAGAAATCAAATGTCGAATAGAGAACGCCCGTAATGCATTTATGAAATTAAAGAATGTGCTCACGAATACAGATTTTGACCTCAGCCTTAAAGTGCGATTTATTAAATGCTACGTTTGGTCGATACTATTGTATGGTATGGAGGGCTGGACAATGAAAATAGCTGCAATGAATAGAATAGAGGCCTTCGAGATGTGGATTTACCGCAGATTGCTTAAGATACTGTGGACCGCGAGAATAACAAATGAGGAGGTCCTCAGAAGAATGGGCAGAGACCGCGAACTTATAGTAACAATTAAGCGAAGAAAGACTGCATATCTGGGGCATATTATGCGTAACGTAAAATACCACCTATTGCAGCTTATCATTGAAGGGAAGATCGAAGGTAAGAGAGGAATAGGGAGAAAAAAGTTGTCATGGCTACGCAATGTAAAGCAATGGACCGGACTGCGTAATGTGGAAAGCCTGATACATACGTCAAGAGACCGGAAAAAAATGGAAAATGTGGTCGCAAACATCCATTAATGGATAAGCATGCGAAGAAGAAGAAATAATTGCTTTCCGAGATGCTACAGCGCTAGTGAACACGTTAATTGTTGAGATTATTAATCTCTGATTAACACACGAGCTGGTTACAATATTTTTCGTTGGTCGTACTTTTAAGTTGTAGAAAATTTTATTTTATTGCATGACGAAAATATGACACTTAAAAGTTTTGACATTC
The DNA here is from genome assembly GCA_940337035.1 of Agriotes lineatus. Taxonomy (NCBI): domain Eukaryota; kingdom Metazoa; phylum Arthropoda; class Insecta; order Coleoptera; family Elateridae; genus Agriotes; species Agriotes lineatus. The sequence continues at coordinate 16,091 of CALNHX010008131.1, forward strand.
ATGGTAGCTTTAATTTCCTATACTAAAATCGTTTATTAATAGAAAATCATCCATTAATAGGAGTCGTTAATAAACGATTTTAGAAAATATAAAATCATACATTGATAAGGGTTATTAATGCACAATTTTGTATGCATTAAGGAAACCGCTAAATAAACGATCAACGGAAAAATACATTTTTACTTCAATTTTAGAGCTTCTGCTAAAGTTACAGTCGATTATTGCATTGTGTTACTTATATTAATTTTTGTAAAAATATTGCACTAGAGAGAGAGAGAGAGAGACAGAGACAGAGAGAGAGACAGAGAGAGAGAGACTGAGAGAGAGAGAGAGAGAGAGAGAGAGAGAGAGAGGGAGAGGGAGGGGTGCCTTACTTAGCCTTAGTATTAGGCTCATTTGTTTTGTGGGCACATTTTTAACTTTAGTTTTAGGTTTAAGAGCCAGAACGGGTGTTTTATACAGACTAATTTTGGGTTAGAAAATTTTAAATTTCTGACAGCACTTGTGTGAATATGTAAAATTGTGTGTAATAAATTCCTTTAACCGAAAATACAGAAAAATAAATTTTTAGATATTCCATTTTTTGTTGTAGTTGGGATTGTGTGTTCATATTGTAAAAGCTCTTAAAATGAGTAAAATTTTGTCTTTGAAAAAACGGAAAATTTTACTTACAATGTATGCAATGTTATTATGGGGTGTTACATCATTTTATCTCTTAAAAATCAAACGAAAACATCTTCGGCTTAGGCGATATAAGGTAAGACTCATTAATAAGAAAAGAGACACTTTACTTTAGCCCGCTTCTTGCGATTAGATTACTTATGGATCAGTTTATTGAAAACAGTAAAATTAATATATTAAAAATTATATGAGTCTGAAACTGACCAATTGACACCACTATTGAATCTGACAAAATCGTCGCAGACCTATAAGTAATTACAAAATTATTACATAAGGACTGCAAACCAAGAAAAACAATCCATGGCCAAGCCTAATCCAAATCAATCATGAATGCCTTATAGTTTGTACAACTATAGTTACTAACAAATGTTTTTCTATTCCAGGCCGAACCAACAAAAAAAACAAGCCAGTTTCCTGTTTTGGAGCGTCAGGGCACTTTTACCAAAGATGATCAAGATACAAGTACCCCCAAAAGTCGTATTCCAACTCCTGCGTCATCCAATCTACCCACTCCGAAATCTACCTCGCGAATAGCTAGGGCCATTTCACATACCAATTCTACAGTAGGCAAAACTGTTACTAGAATGCAGAATGCAATATCATCAGCAAGATCTACCAAAAGTGCGAGCTCTGTGAAGTCTGTGAGTTCGGACAGGGCCAGCACCGCGAGAAGTTCGTCAAGTGGTGTTTTCAGCAGGTCATCCAGCGCTGACAGCAGAGATTCAGTTTCCAGCAGACGTCAACACATCCAGAATTCGTCGTCCAGTCAAAGCCTGAAGAGCGATGGTGGCAAAAGCCAGAATGGAGCTTTAAAAAGATCTTCTCTTACCAATATTTCACAAAGATCCAATAGCAATTCTAGTTTAACTTCTAATGGGTCCACTTCAAAGAAACAGGTTACTAGTAAAATTGCGAGTTTGTGGAAGAAAGTCGAAGAGCAGAAAAAGCAAGTACCTAAGAAAGATACTCGGGTTTGGATTCAACCAGAACGAGAAGCCGTTGAAACAGAGTTGCCAAGATTAATAAGGAGCAATACGTTTGAAAGTAAAGATGGAGTGATTTTGCGGAAAAAAAATGAAAGCGATGATCCTACTAAAAGGGTGTCTAGGTTGGGATCGTTTATAGTGATGGATGAAAGTGGCAGTTCTGATAATGTTCAAGAAAATGCACAAGTTATGAGTGGAGTAGCTGAGGTGACGTTTTAAGTTGGGTTTGCCATGCATATTATGTAGTGCTGCATTTTACTTAATTTAAATGTGAATTTGGCTATTGTTTTACTTTGAGATATTTTTCTAATGTATAACGCATTTCATATGTTTACGAATTTTGTGTTATTTATGTATGCTGTTTTTTATTTTTTATATGTAGTATTAAAGATGATTATGTTATATTTTTTGTGCTCATTTATGTATTATTTTTTATAATGAAAGTTGTTAAAAGAGAAAATAACATTTTAAAAGTTGCCTGTATGTATAATGTTTTGGCATTCCATTACAAAATTAATGTGCTGTTTGTTGTCTTTGAGTTGATTACAGTTACCATACATTTCAAATTGTATTGTCTTGTACAGTTGTGACCAATACGCAACTGCTTCTCAAAACATTATGTGTGTCTAACGTGTAGAAACATTCTGAATTACTGCTACTGAACTTTTCATATTTGTTTAACTAACAGCCAGTCTTATAAAGGCCACTAATCTGACGTTAACTTTAATTCGCTGTTAAAATAAACAAAAGCGCATCAAAATTTGTTTACTAATGAATAAAATGTCACAAGCACTGACGTTTTGATGCGCTTTTGTTTATTTTAACAGCGAATTAAAGTTAACGTCAGATTAGTGGCCTTTATAAGACCGGCAGTAAGAGCGATTTTGAGAGGTAATTTTTGTAAAATGAAAAGAAAATACAAACGTTTTGAAGCGCATATGTTGTATATTGTGATTTATCAATTACTTGAAAGCTGCAATAATTATAGTGTTGCGGCATGTTAGACATTATTAATGATTTCTATGTTCTCCTTCAGCACTATAACATTTAAGCTGATATAAAGTACTAATAGTAATACAAGTGTAATACATGTTTTGTCTAGTCTGATTTGTTTAAAATATTTAAAAAAAGTGCATTTAGTGTAATTCAGTCTTAAGGTTTTGTATTTATTGCGTAGCAGCACGAGATTGAGATTAGCAAATGTGTACATAGAAATTTTACAAGATAGTTTCTATTATACTGTAGCTTCCTTTTAGCATTAGTTTTGTAACAATCATAAAGTAAAAAATGTTTATTCTGGATACAGTCAACCTATTTATTCTATTACAATACATTAACCAGGGCCCATTATTGAAAAATAGCTACTCGAATTAATCTGTAGTATATTGACAAAAGTGTAAACACTTTCTTATGCTGGCATGAATGTTTATAATTAAATTTTGGCTTTGAATTCAATTGAACTTTTGATTTTGACTCGTTTTTTCCTTGTACCTTTTTTAAAACCAGTTTAATGGAATGGATGTGAAACCACAATATGCAGTCATTTGTCTCTGATAAAACTATTATTGCCGGAAATCATATTTAATATTGTTCTCATAATTCTCTCTCTGTGTAGAGGATTATGTAGTAAGTTTTGACGTATATTTATATTAATTTCAACACTCACTAATTTGTGTAAATCACACCATTTGAAAAGCTCTGACCAATCAAGTGTTACCAAGAATTGTTTATATACTTTACAGTTAACATTTTGTGTTTGTGCCTTTTTAAAGGGGACTATCATTAATGCGGTCATAACAAAGCACACATGCCAACTGGCATCGAAAATATTGTTAGCGTTTAGGTTAAAAATGACAATTTGTCTAAAAAAAATACTGCAAGAGAAAATGGTTTTTCATTAACGAAGGGGTGATACATTGGTTGAGATTATCGTTGTCAAGAAATAGAGATTCGCCTAGTAGGAATTTCCTCTGTCCATTCACTGGAATGTATTTTATTCGCAACCATATATGTAATGTTAACATTCTTGACCTCATTTGAGTGGGGGAAGTCGTACATTTCAGCCCGCTACTTCCCGCACTCACTTCCCGGTCAAGTGCGGGAAGTGAGTGCGGGAAGTGAGTACGGGAAGTACATACCCGACCACTGAGTAGGTAGGGACACTGGGAATCTCGTTGATCCCTTCATGCGCGTCACAACCTGTCATCATAATATAATAATTTTTCCAATTATTGTTTAGAATAAAGTGGTTACGAATAAAATAGTATACAAACCTCGACAGGAAGTTTCCTTAGTCTCGAGATAATGGCTGATTTCGACGCTTCGCGTCTCAATCAGCTAACTAATCTCTCGACAGTAATGAAACACTTCCCATCTCGGGCTGTAATATACTATTATGCTTTGCCTCAATTTTAATGGTAATAATAAAATATAATAAAATAAAATTAAAAGGGTGTGAACATTGGAAAGTTGTCTTAGACCAATGATTACAAAACGTGATCTTCAGAAGTTCACTTCTGTTCAGTGGCTAGGTGGATTGAAAAAAACTCAATTTATCCACAGATCAAGAAGCTGTTAATTTTGGACCCAATGAGACTTTGCAACAAAATTAATATTATATAAGATACAGGCAAATATAGAAAAATTTGCCTAATCAACATACATGCACCAACAGGGAAGACGAAGGAAGAAATATAACAACAATATTATCAAATGCTGCAAAAATCCAAAATAAGATTAAAAAATGGTATTAGGGGACTTCAATGCAAAGCTCGAAAGAGAATTTATGTAACAATTCACCTGTCATCTGTCAAAAAGTGACCAATGAAAATCCAGAATTCTGACGTTTCTTGACCAATCAAAAAGGTATTCAAGTGACTATTTTAAACAAATGTGATTTTTATTAGAAAAAGTCAATATTAGTGTTCTGTTACTATAGAAATTGAGTAGTTTGTTGCTAGATTTACTGAAAAATAATTTGAAAAAGTAGTTTGGTTCATTAAATAGCTAACAGTAATTACATAAGTGGTGATAATTTTTTGATAATTTTAACTAGATTCACGAATCTTTGTTGCTAATCTAGTTAAAATTATTAAAAAAAAAAAAAATTACCACGAATGTAATTCGGCGTGATTATTTTTTAAACAGTTCAAGTTGTAGATAGGTTTTGATGGAGCTTCCAGATGAGTGTCCTGTTATTTTTAACAACTGCTGCTCTCCTACTACACTTTTAGCTAGTTGTGTTACAGCAGAAGAACGATTTGAATGGTTTGTGAAAAAATAGTCGCTGCAATTTGCTACTATACTTGGCGCAGCGAACAAATAGAGTGACTTATGCAACCCAAATAACATATTTCAAAGCTGACTGGATCAGTATTTGAATAATAATTACTAAAGAATCAGAGATGGCGGTTCGCATAATTAGACTTTATTTCATCTGACATTAAATAATTGTTTGAGGTTATGATGCAAATAGAAACTTAAAAAGCATAACATTTGTGCACGTGTAATATGTAGGCATGTGGCCTGGAGCTTGTTAAATCTCATTATTGTCTACATATTACAAGTGCACAAATATCATGCTTTTTAAGTTTCTATTTGTATCATAACCTCAAAAAATTATTTAATGTCAGAAGAAATGAAGTCTAATTATGAGAACCGCCATCTCTGATTCTTTAGTAATTATTGTTCAAATACTGATCCAGTCAGCTTTGAAATATGTTATTTGGGTTGCATAAGCCACTCTATTTGTTCGCTGCGCCAAGTATAGCAAACAGTCAGTGTAATTTTGATGCTATTGGTCGATTTGAAATTTTTTCTCATTACTATTGGCTGAGAAGACTGTTTAAAAAATAATCCCTCGAATACCATTCAGTCAATGTTAAGTAGATTATTTTTGCAGTGGTATCACTACTCATGTCCATTGCGCTTGGGATTACCAAAGTACCAAAGCACAATGGACATTCGTCACACCACCGCAAAAGTAGTCGACATAACTTTGACTACTCATGGTATTATAAGTGATTATTTTATGTTATTGTTTAATACCTGTGGATAGTTCTGGCCGAGGGTTCGTTAACAACTGAAGTAAGAGATAAGCTTGAGTCAAAAACAGATATTTATTTTCTTTAACTATTGTACAGGGTGTCTGGATAAGGGTACGGAGCGGCTGTATGTGGACAATGGTAAGGTCTAGAGGTTTGGGAAAAATATCCTTCTGAATAAAGTGGGCAATAGACATTTCTGGAAATAAGTTTCAAATTCGTAATTCGGCCTCTAGAGGGCGTAACTGTTATGAAGGAACATAAAAGTCACGCTATCTAGGAAAGTTACACGATGAGCTATAACTTTGAAAACATCATTTGATAGCTTGGCCAATACCGCAGCATTTTGTTTTGTGACATTTTTTCGTATCTGTCTTAATAAGGGAGGGGGAGGCCAATACATTTTTCATAATTTACATTTTAATACCTCCTGAACCATTCAACCGATTTGAATATTTTTGGTCTCGTTTGAAAGAGCATTTTATGGTCTTCTAAAAGAAATTTTTTGTTGAGTCCTTTAGTTTAAAACAAATTAACTAGAGGGCGTTATCTGCAGCGATTACACATTTTTGCTATTTTTGGAAAAAAGTTTAATGGGACCGTACTTTTCTTGACAGACCCTCAGCTATCATAAAATTAGCTAAATTTCAGTGAAAACCGCATCGCAATATCTCCAGCCGTTATCGATTTATAGGAGAAAATGTTAAAAATTCGAGTACCTCAATCGGATCAAGTCACCTTGGCGAGCAAAACAAATCACATAGCCATGAGCAACAAAATTAAGGAGCTGCTTAGATCAGAAGAATTTATCAAGAACTTGGCTGAAAGTATTTCCAGCGTTTTACTAGAATAGCTTAATGAAGAGGTTCAGGCCTTAAGAAGCACCACGGATGTTCTGAAAAAAGAAAACCTCTAACTGAAGCACAACATTGTCAAGTTAAATAATAACTTAGACAATCAAGAGCAATATAGTAGGCGCAATTGTCTCAGGGTGTTAGGAATTGCCGAAGAAAAACAGGAAAATACCGATGATCTTCTAATAAATTTGTTCCAAAATAAAATGAACGTGCAAATTACTAAAGACGACCTCGACCGCTCACATCTTGTTGGACCTGTGAGAAGTGATAACCCAAAGGATAAGGATAACAGAAAAAGACCCATCATCGTAAAATTTCTGTCCCACAAGAAAAGGCAAATAGTATTCAACAATAAAAAGCTTTTGAAGTCAACGGGGATAGTAATCCGCGAAGATCTTACCAAAACAAGGGATGCAGTGATGAGTAACGCTATTAAGAAGTTCACCCTAAAAAACGTCTGGTCGTCTGATGAACGGATTTTCATCAATCATAATAACCATATTAAAGTTATTACTACACAAATGGATCTGGACGAAATCGGAAACTAGTTTGCATAACAGTTAATTAACTAAGTGCACTTGTTGGCAGTTCGTATGCGATTTAGTTCGGTAATACTTTTCTAATTTAATTTACTTATTATTTTATTTTTTTTTTTTCAATCTGTAGTTTCTTATTTCGTGCATATCTCTTACATCTTCAATCATAACCTTGAGTTAAAAATAATATATACCTTTAATACAACTACTTAATTTGCATAGCTTTATATTTTTAAATTTGATTAAAGTTATATTTTATTTACCTGTTTATTATATTGAAGTAGTATACCTAACTCAATGATTACTAAAATAATGTATTATGTTTAAGGATATTCAACTGGCTCACCTGAATGTTCGTTCCCTGCTTCCTAATTTTAACTACTTTAAGACGCATGTTCTGCTGGCCGACTATGACGTAATTGCCGTGACTGAAACTTGGATAAACTCTGATATTCCTAATGAAATGGTTGCCATTGAAGGGTATAATTTTCTACGTAGAGATCGACCTACTCGAGGAGGCGGTGTAGGTATTTATTATAAGTCTACTTTAAATGTTAAAACAATTGCAATCCAAAATGACTTGGAGGAGTTGTGGATATCTGTCAAATGTCATAATACTTCCATTAGCGTAGGTGTTATATATAAACCTCCGCGGCTGAATTTGGTAGAATTTTTGGACAATTTAGAAAGTAGCATTTCCCTTGTTTTACCTATGGCAGACGAGATGTTTTGTTTAGGAGATTTCAATATTGATTTGTTAAACTGTGAGAGTCCTGCGGCTGTTCAGTTTATTAGTACTATGGATGCTTTAGGTTTGAAACAAATACTTAATCAACCTACGCGTATAACAATGAATACGTTTACACTTATTGATTTAATTTTAACAACAAACAAAGACTTAGTAAAGACGTACGGTTGCGTTAATATGTCTGAAGTTTCTGATCATGAACTTATTTATTGCTTCATTAGTTTCAGTTGTTTTGAACCTAGACCATGCATAAAAACATATAGAAATTTTAAAAATGTTAATTATTCTAAGTTTAATGATCATTTGCAGTCGATACCGTGGAATAATATTTACCATCTTGACAATATTGATGACAAAATTGATTTTATTAACTCTAATTTAACAATATTAATGGATATTCATGCTCCGTTAAAAACTTCCAGATTCACGAAACCTTATGTGCCTTGGTTAACTGATAATACTAAATTACTTATCTCTCTTAAAAATAAAGCCTTAGCTAGATACAAAATTACGAAAAATCAAGGGCATTGGCAGTATTACAAGCAGCTACGTAACCTTGTTACATCGACGATCAGAATGGAAAAAAAGTCATATGTAAAACACAAAATTAGATACGGTAATGTTAATGCAATTTGGGACACCCTAAAACTACTAAATGTATGCAGTAAATCAAGCAAAAACGTACAAATACCTGCTCAAATAGCCAATCCTGATCTAATTAATAATGCTTTTAGCAAACCTATACCTTCGTTGTTACCTTCAGATAAAATTCAAGAAACAATTAATTTTTATGGTAATAATGTTAAATCCTCAGTTATTTCTAAATTTAAATTTCAAAATATTTCAGAAATGGATGTATTAAAAATTATTACTAATATTAAATCTAAAGCAACAGGTTCTGATGGCATTAACATTTTTGTTATTAGAGCTTGTCTGCCATTTTTGTTGTCAATTTTTTCGCACATAGTTAATTTTTGTCTTACTAATTCTGTATTTCCAAAATGCTGGAAAGAAGCTCTTATTATACCATTACCAAAAGTTGCTTCTCCTAAATCCGTTTCTGAACTGCGTCCTATAAGTTTACTTCCCACTCTATCTAAAGTTTTGGAGAAGGCCATAGAAATTCAGGTACGTGAATTTCTTATTGCCAATAGTATATTACCTAGCAAGCAATCTGGTTTTCGGCCTGGTCACAGCTGTACAACTGCCCTTTTAAATGTAACTGATGACATTATTAAGGCTACTGATCAGAATAAACTCACTTTGCTTGTACTATTGGACTTATCTAAAGCTTTTGATACAATAAATCATGACATTTTATTATCTATTTTACATTTTATTGGATTTCATCAAAGTGCGATCAAACTATTCGAACATTATATTACCAATAGAACACGAAGAGTAATTTTAAACGGAAAATCATCTTCATCAACTAATATTACTTCTGGAGTACCTCAGGGATTTATTTTAGGACCATTATTATTTACTATATACACATCTACTTTCCCTGAAAAACTACAAGATTGCAATTCCCATCTGTACGCCGATGACACACAGTTATACTACTCTTTTTATCCTAGTGAGACGGTTGCTGCTTGTAATACTGTTAATCGGGATCTCCACATTTTGCATCAAATCTTTTTAAAACATTGTTTAAGTTTAAATCCGAGTAAATAATTGGTTATGCTATTTGGCAAGAAAAATGATAGAATAAAAAATATTGATAACATCAATATACAAATCGATGGTAATAATTTGTCTTTACAAAATAATGTTAAAAATTTGGGTCTGGAAGTGGATCATACACTACGTTTCAAAGGTCATATTAGTAAATGTCTCCAGAGTGCATATTGTAATCTTCGAACTATTTTTCACAACAGAGGTATTTTAAATGTAAGAATTAAATCGATCTTATGTGAATCTTTAGTGTTGTCTAAGTTAAGTTACTGTGACGTGGTGTATGGTCCATGTCTAGACTCTATAGATAAAAGGCGCATCCAGAAATTGCAAAATTCTTGTCTGCGCTTGATTTTTGGTATACGAAAGTTTGACAGAATATCTCACAAACTGAAAGAAGTCGGATGGCTTACCATGGAGAACAGACGATACCTACATGCAGCCTGTCTCTATTATAAAATTTGTATGAGCAAATGTCCTCTATATTTATTCAAAAAATTGACGTTTCGTACAGATGTACAGTCGCGGAATTAAAAATCCGGACACTTAAACTGATTCAGTGTATATCTTACTTTAATTTACTTATCACGTTACCTGGTGTCAAAGTCAAAATAATTACTCGTATATGACAGCATGCCTCATTTAAGAGTCGAACAAAGAATGCAAGTAATTACACTCGTTGAAGAAGGGTGGTCGAAAAGAAGAATAACCGAGAGATTTGCTGTGGGTAAAAGTACCATTCACGATATACACATTAAATGGCAGCAACCAGGAACTGTTGACAGAAGAATAGGTTCTGGGCGTAAATTTCTTTCGACCCCCCAACAAGACGAAAATCTAGTAGAATTTTTAAGGAATAACCCATTTGAAACCGCCGCAAGTGCAGTTCATGCAACCCATTTTCCTGGTTCTGTTCGTACTGCAAGAAATCGAATAAAGAAAACCAGTGAACAAAGAAATCGAGCGGCTGCTGAAAAACCATTCCTTACTTTGCAAAATAAGGAAGAAAGAGTTGATTTTGCTCTACAATTTTTACCACACAACTTAAATTTTTGGGAAAATGTAATTTTCTCGGACGAAAAAGTATTTCAGTCTTACCACAGCGGTCGCGTCCGGGTATATAGACCGCAAAATTCGCGATTTGAGGAGACTTACACCAAGAAATTTCATAACAGCGGTAGATTTTCAGTAAATGTGTGGGCTTGGATATGTGCACAAGGAGCAGGTGTATGTTGGAACATCGAGCTGAGATTTAATAGTAATTCGTATATCCAGCTTCTACAGGATATTTTTTTGGCCTCCGTTGAAATGCTGTTTCCCGAAAGAAACTTCGTATTTCAACAAGATAATTGTCCCGTCCACACATCCAGGATTACTACTCAATGGTTTCGCGAAAATAATATAATATGTTACCATGGCCTTCCAGAAGCGTCGACATAAATCCGATAGAAAATTCAAGAAAGGTGGGACGAACCATCTCCAGAATATATCTACTCCCCTATTTCTTCAATGCCTAGGCGCTTACAAAATGTAGTAAACACAAATGGAGCAGTTACAAAATATTGAATTTAGTTTAAATATTGATATTTTAAAATTAAAATAACATCTTATTTGAGTAAACAGCTATTTATTTATTCGTCTATGGAAGTTTGAGGGAAAATTTGAAATAGCTTGTTGATTTCACGTTGCACTGTTTAACTGTCAGTTGCTAACCTAGAAATGCAAAGCTCAATTTACATTACCCAAAAATTGCAAAAATCCTCTATAAGACTCGTCCGGATTTTTAATTCCGCGACTGTACATAATTTAAATTTACGGGATAGAGGCCTACTTACATTAACTTCACATAAAACTCAACTGTTCCAGAGATCATTTAGTTTCTGTATCGCAAAGTGTTTCAATAGTTTCTATGATATATTTGCATCTTCTACGACTATAAGTCATTTTAAAACGCAATTAAAAATACATTTATTGCAGAGGCAGAACGTTCGGGAGTAGCTGAATGATATATTATTGTTAACTAGGTTGTGTTGGATAATTATTGAGTTGTGGTTACTGATTCAGGGGATTTGTTTGAGATCTATGCACCGATTTTATGTAATTATTAATTATTGTTTTTGTTTTCTCTCAGTGCAGGTTAAGTGGAAGAGCAGCGGGAGGCAACGCCCTGCCGATGCCGCCGTGCTGAACTTCGCCTGGCACATGTATTTAACTTTGTATTTCTTTTTTCATATATGAAACTGATAATAAAGACATTTATTATTATTATTATTATTACTATTCATAACAAAACTCCGGCAAGTGCTGGCGAATGACTATGAATACGGCTGTTAGAATTACTTAAAGTTTAACCACAAATAGCTCACAAATGTTCAAAATGTTTTCCATCATTCTCGATGCATTTATGTAATCTAATTTCGGTAGAAAAAACCGCTGCTTCAATTTCAAACCAGGACAAGCTTCTAATGGCATTTCGTATTCTTTCCATCATATTTTCCCTGGTTGTTGGTTTCTCTTGAAAAACCAGGTTTTTCAATCTACCAAGTAGGTAAAAATCTAAATAAGTTAGATCCGGCGAGCGTGCTGGCCAGAGAAATAGACTTCCTCTTCCAATAACACGATTCGGATATTGTTGGTCTAAATCCTGACGTACGTTTCGGTTATAATGCGCCGGACAACCATCAAGCTTCTTGTTTTTAAAGATACTTCTTATAAAAGTGGTGGAAGAAAAAAGTTCAAAAATTCCAAAAACCTTTCTTCGTAAAGGGTTTGGTCCAAAAAATGTGGGCCTATAATTTTTTCTTCCACAATTCCGCACCATACGTTCAAACTCCAGCGATTTTGATGTTCTACTTGCCGCATCCAATGTGGGTTTTGCTCGGACCAATAATGCATATTATGCAAATTTACACCCCCTGGGCTACTGAAAGTTGCTTCATCGGTCCATAATATTTGTAAAAGAAAATTTGGATTTTCACGAATCATAATCAGTATCTTTTAATGCCTGATGTAAAACAATGTGGTAGGGATGCATACTATTTTCTTGAAGAATGTCGTGGGTAATTGTTTTTGGGACTCCTAAGTCATTGGACATTTTTCTGATGCTTAAGGCGGGATCGCATTGCACGTACGCCAAAACGTTAATAATATTTTCCTCGATGCATGTTCTACGAATTCTTCGAGTTGCTTGAATGGGCTGCACGTTGCCAGTCTCCCGTATTCGCCTAGCCAATCTTGAAAACACTTCTCGAGAAAAATGTCTTCTTTGTGGAAATTCCATTGCATATTGTCACGACGCAATTGCAGCATTTTCGAAACATTGAAAATAAATGCGTAACACATCATACGCTTCCGCGTTAGTAAATTACATGATTATTTAAAAAAAAATGGATTAAAAAGTAAATCTAAGCCACAGAAAATATCAGAACTAAGTTTTGACAGTTGGAAAATCGGTAGTCTTTTTAATTTTAGCAGTTACCATGGCTATATGATTTGTTTTGCTCGCTAAGGTGACTTGATCCGATTGAGGTACTCGAATTTTTAACATTTTCTCCTATAAATCGATAACGGATGGAGATATCCCGATGCGATTTTTACTACAATTTAGCTAATTTTATGATGGCTGAGGGTCTGTCAAGAAAATAGTACCGTCCCATTAAACTTTTTTCCAAAAATAGCAAAAATGTGTAATCGCTGCAAATAACGTCCTCTAGTTAATTTGTTTTAAATTAAAGGACTCAACAAAAATGTCTTTTAAAAGACCATAAAATGGTCTTTCAAACGAGACTAAAAATATTCAAATCGGTTGAATGGTTCAGGAGGTATTAAAATGTAAATTATGAAAAATGTATTGGCCTCCCCTTTCCTTATTATGACAGATACGAAAAAATGTCACAAAACAAAATGCTGCGGTATTGGCCAAGCTATCAAATGATGTTTTCAAAGTTATAGCTCATCGTGTAACTTTCCTAGATAGCGTGACTTTTATGTTCCTTCATAACAGTTACGCCCCCTAGTGGCCGAATTACGAACTTGAAAATAATTTCCAGCAATTTCTATTGCCCACTTTATTTATAAGGATTTTTTTCCCAAACCTCTAGGCCTTACCATTGTCCACATACAGCCGCTCCGTACCCTTATCCGGACACCCTGTACAGAATCAAGTAAAAATGTCTTCTAAAATTATTTACACAAGAAATAAAATAAAACAAATAATGATAACTCCAAATTATAAATTATTCTGGTATCTTGGGTGGCCCTGGTGGAGCTGCACTGGCTGGCTAGAGATATTGGCAATCCGTCCCTGGTCCTGTGATTCAGGTAGCTGTAATCAGAACAACATTAAATAATTCAGTTTTTGACTGCGTTGTCCCCGCGTTATTGCAGATTTTAGACTTAATTAGGCAAAGGCCGATATAATTCTAAGTTAATCAGACTGAATAAACGCAAACGCTCCGCTGCGTCAGCAAAATGAATTTAATTTCAGACCCTGAGAATGACCTGGGACCTGGGACTAGCGCTCGTCCATTGCTAGCCGGCGAAACTGGAGCGTTCGGGGTCCGCTCGCTTTACAATTCAAATACTATGCCAGCTCGCGCTTTGCAAATTATTGAACTTGTGACATTACGTAATTTCTAGGTCCCTGTGAAGGGCGACATGTGACATTTCACCCCCTTACTAAGGGTGCCAAAATTACTGCGAACGGGTAGCTCTAGTCTGAGATAATTTTGTTTCCTCAGATATATATTATTATGATGTGGCTTATATGTTGAGATGCCTATTTAATTACGTAATATTTGCTCTACTATTTTCTTTCAAATTGACTTATTTAATTTGAATTTTAAATTCTATTCTTTTAAATAAATGTATTGCATTGAGACTCTTCAAGGGTGGTTCGTTAATCTAGTAGTCTGTTATTTGAAATTTTTTATTTTATAATGACTTGATTATGTACTGACACTGTCAGCTTAACTTCAAACAATGATCCAACAATAATCAAACCAAAAATGACAAATATTCTTTCTACTCACATATAATTGATTCAGTTCACTAAGGTAAGTACTTTATTATATTTATTTCACTCTTTTAATTGTCTTTTATTCAATATGCTTCTATAGGACTAATTAAGACCAACCTGAACTCCTCGTACTTTCACTGCTAGTCACCTCAAAACACCACTGTTCCTGAAGTTCACAGCTCCGATTCCCGACAGATCAGCCACGATGCTCTGCCAACCGTCAAATAACCTCCAACCTGTCAAAACCCTGGCTGCTTGCAGAAATGGTCCTGTTCCTTGTGCCCTTTCACGCTACTGTCAACCTAACAGCTTCCTGGCAAGTTCCCACTTCAGATGATCCCAAATTGATCTTCTATATTTCCCAGCTCCTACTCTGTAGTCAGCAACCAAACAGAATCGTCCAAATGAAGCAGTGCCACCGGCAACTCCCGTCAAAATGATCAACACGTCCTCCGGACAATCACTAAATACAGTAATTAATGTAACTTATTATTCCTTGTAGTTATCAAATAATCCAATTCCATTTAAATATTATTATTTTCTTCTTACCCGTATTTGGTTAAACCATATTCCATAATCTCTTCAATAACTGTATACTTGCACTAATTCATATTAATATTTCAACCTTATTTTCACCTCGTAGATTTGTTAACACCTTATTTTTTGTATTATACCAAATTAGCAATACAAATAAAGCTAAAATTTCCCGTTTTTTTATGAAATTCGAAAGAATATTTTTAAAATACGTCTACATTTTAAATTTGTTATTTTTACAATAATTCCAACCAAAATCACCTTTTATGCTAGATTACAATTATTCATACACTGTGCCTTTGTGAATATTCCTATGTGGGAAAGTCGTACTTCTAATTACCAAGCTGTTTGCCATCACGAAATTTACTGCTCTTTCTTCATTATCATTACAAACATCGTGTAGACTGTGTTTCCCTATTGTCGGCAAATATTCCTCTTCTTTTCCAATTTTCGCGTTGAAATCTCCGATTATCAGTTTTATGTCATTTTTCGGCATTAGTTCTACTTCCTTCTCCAATTTCGCATAAAAGGCTTCCTTTTCCTCTTCACTTTTTTCTTCCGTTGGGGCATTCACAGATATTGTTCAGGGATGGAGCTTGTAGTGGACTGTATGAATTTATTTTGGACAAATTACAGGATATGTCTTAGGGGTGCAGGAATTAAAAAGGGTACAACCCAACGGTCTCGTGCGGTCTTACACGAGATGATGTAACAAAAGACCTGGGGTCCGTTGGGCAGCGTGAACACAGTGAAACAAGATTTCAAACTGTATTAATTTAATGACTAGTTCTTTTCTATTTATACATATAAAAATACTGACTTAACTTACAAAGTTTAATATTTGCCCTAGTTCAAGCTGCTATTTCTACGTGCGTATCTAATTTCATAATAAACAAACTTGCAGAGTGCAGAATTGCAGGCTGTTCATCGGGTCATTCGAGCACTGATTACATTACTGCTGACGCTTTGTTAAGCATTTTCCGTATGCAATATATGTTTGTGAAATACACGCCTAATTAAATTAAAAGGATTAACATTTATGTTTGGTTCCTAAACATTCTGCCGAGCGACGATGGGCCGGGAAGGTGTGGCTGATTCTGTCTCTCCATCTTCCTCGTCTGGTGGCAGTGGTTGTAACCTGAAGCCTTCCGACGGGTCTGATTTTGGCCGTGGCTGCGGTCTCCTGTTCTTTCTCTAGTATTTCCATAATGTCCAGATGATACAAACTGATGCCAAAATACAGATTGTAGTACCGGTGTTCACCATGATGGTATGTCGATGGTGCCAAATTCGATAGTCCTGATGTAACTGCAACTCATCTTCTTCTTCTTGTAGGCGTTGAAAATGATCGGACGGTAGCAACACAGGTTCCTCCATTTGCAATTGAGGGTGGCTGCTTGAATTCTGCAAAGTAGTGTTAATAATTACTTGCATTGGTTTGTTGAACCCAGCTATGACAGGAATAGTAGTGAATAGCTGAGTATGCAAAATAGTCCGTTTTGTGTATATAGTACAATCTGGGGATATTTGGAATATGGCAACATCTTGAATCTTCACATCTTCTCGATTCCCGCTGCATTGTACTGCTGCTGTTGTGGGTTGATTGGAAATAAATAACCATGTATTGGCGGCGTACAGTTTCTTCCATACCAGTGTCTTAACTGTAAACTGATGGACCAAACATTTGATCTTGTTCAATCGCTGATAGATCTCGTCGATGATGCAATTAGGATTGTCTTCAATACTTCGAACTGCGGATGGCCTGCATAGGTAAAGATGTTTTCCTATTGGCTCGATCTCTTTTAACTTGTTCTCTTGGATTTCAAAATAGGTTTGTTCGTTGTAGTTGATAGCTAAGAACTCCATTGGCAAGTTCAGCGATGCGTAGGTTCCATTTCCCATCTTTACTGGAATTGGAGTTGGTTTTATTAAGTTGTATTCCCGCTTCTCAGTTATGTGAAAATAACTGAAGATCTCGATTGATTCATTGTTGATGCTAACTTCCATCTTGTGCGTTGGTGTAGTAAGAATCTCTAGGTTTGCTGGAAGATTGACCATTGCATTAGTCATTATTCTGTCAAATTGTGACGATGGAATAAATTGCATGATGTCTGCCCTTTTAAATTTTACATTTAGAAGTTGTTTGTACTTCTCACCCATCTCTTGTAAGTAGTTGGTAGCCATCTGATATGATGTCAACACATGTATGTTTAACTTGTTGTCGTCCGTCTTCTTGTACCAAGGTTCCATCTCATTGATTGCTAGCAACCCTTCATTGAGTTTTCTTCGAAAATTATCCAACTTCTGGGATATTCTGGCTTCAGTCTCATTTAGAGTTGCTGCAGTTGACAACATGATCTTCGTCTGACGATTAGATGCATGTATTAATTCTAGTTGATTTTTCTCCAATGATTCGATGTCATGGTAGACTTCATCGTTGACTCCAAACACTGAGGTTAGTAGCTGCCCTAATAATCCTCGCTTGGTTCTGACATCTTGACTATAAATGCTTCTCATATTCCAGATGATCTGTCGTTGCTGCTCTCTCAGGTGATGATTTAATTCCTTGCAATGGGATTCTGCAGATAATACCAGTGCCTTGTCGCATAAGGTATTCATTTGTTGGATTGTCTTGTTTATATCTTCTTCATCTACTTGGATGCTGGAGATGTTCACTGCTACTTCGATCCTGAAGTTTCCCCTCGAGAGTTTTGCGTGGCCAAGTTCTTCAATGAATAGGCCAGGTGACCGATACTTTACTGTATACGACCCCTTGGTTTCCGAAATTATGGTGCATAACGTAAGTAAGAGTGTTATAGTTTTTGTTACTGTTGACACTCCACTACCCCTGCTTTGCTTTCTTCTTCCTTCCTCTGCCTCCTGTCTTGGTACCGGACCGAGTTTGGTAACTGGACGCTTGAGAATTGTATCTTCCTTTTTCTTAACAGCTGCAACTCTGACAACACCGTAGGTGCCTGGATGCACTTCTGCTGCTCTTGCTAAAGGCCATCGATTGGGAGGACTGCTGTCATCCTTCTGTAACACTAGATCTCCCACTTGCAAATTCTCTTCTTTCGAAGTCCATTTTGTTCTGCGTTGTAACCCAGATAGATATTCCTTAGACCATATTTTCCAAAAGTCGTTTTTTAACTTTTGAAGTAATTTTCATCTTGTCAATTTTCTTCGGATGTATGCCGCTGTAGCTTGACTTCCGACATGTAGAAGCTTCCGATGGACATCTCTCACTATGAATTGGTCTGGATGACTGTTATGGGGAATGAGAATAGGATGTTTTTCATTATATGGCAACATTGAATTTTGAAGTCGTCCTCCCACTCTAAGAGTTCCTTCATCATCGATGAATGGTCGTAATGGTGCCAAGGAACTTTTTGTGTGAACCGGGATGTTTTTCTTCAAGGTTTGAATCTCTGTTGCCCAGCTGCGTGCTTGCACTATACGGATGATTTGAATGAGGCAATTGTTGAGTTTTGCTGCCATAGGGTATTCGGTCGGAAACGGTTGTCTTCTGCATTTTTGAGCAAACCTGTTACAGTATGCAGTGACCCGTAGTAACTTCTGCAGTGACGAATATTTGGATAAGATGTCCAATTCTTCTTTTGATGCGATAAATGCTTGGATTTGGTGAATTTTTTCCTCTTCTGTAGCTGTTATGGGAATAGTTGTTTCCGTCAGTGGCAAAGGATTAGTTCGTAACCATTGCGGCCCGTTCCACCACAATAGATGATGCTGTCATTTGACAGGAGTGAGCCCTCGGGATACAGCGTCTGCTGGATTGTCCTCTGAGCGCACATGATGCCAATTTCCGCTGGGGGTTACTTCAAATATTTCTGTTACCCTGTTTGCAACAAATGTTTTCCATTTCTCCGGGCCTGCTCTTATCCAGGATAAGGTTATCATGGAATCTGACCACGCGAAGATGGAGATGCTGGGGATGTCCAGTGCACTGTGCACTAATAGCTTCCTTCAACATTTTTGCTGCTAACGATGCTGCACATATCTCCAGCCTTGGCAACGTTTTCTTCATCTTTATAGGTGCAACCTTTGACTTGGCTGTCAATAGACTTACTTGAATGCTGTCTTCCTTTACTACTGCTTGATGAGGGATGAAGTAGGTTTTTCGTATATTGGCTCCTGGTTGAACTCGTTTCATATGTCCCAGTTCTAAGTATTCCTTCATGAATGTTTTGTATTCTTTACCTAGAACTTTATTTTCTTCTAATCGCTTCTCTAGTTGAATGAACCGTGCGATTGCCTTTTTTCTCGAATCCCCAAGCTTTTCTATTGGTTCCTTGAACGGAATTTTCACTGTATATGTACCATCAGCATTTCTCTGGTGGTTGCAGTTGTAGAATTCTTCGCATTCCTTGTCTTCGTTGGACATTAACTTTTCTGGTACAACTTCTTCAATCTCCCAAAATTTTGTGAGTTGTTCATCTTCTGCAGCACATGCGACCATGCTAAGAATTTTCCTTTCTTCTGATGATGCTGTTGCATTCCCCGTGATGATCCATCCAAGTTCCGTGTTTTGCGCTAACAGGCCTCCGTTGAATTTTCGTACTCCTTCCAAAATGATTTCCTTGTAGATGTCTGCTCCTAGGATAACGTCTATTGGTCCAGGTTTCTGAAATAGTGGATCAGCCAACACCATATTCTTACAGTCCTGAAGTTGATAGTTTTCGACTGGTTTTTCTGGAAGTGACTTGGTTAGCTGTGGCAGTATCAGCATCTCACATGTGGTTGTGTAGTTGCTTGGAAATCGTGGACGTAGGTTTACAGTTAATCGTCCTCGGGCTGTACCTGCTCCTTTCTTGCCTAATCCAGAAATGTGCACTCTCACCTTTTCTTCTGGTAGACCCAGCGTTTGAGCTGCATCTCCTGTGATGAATGATGCCTGTGATCCGGAGTCTATCAGGGCTCTGAGATACTCCAAACTCCCTGAGGATGACTGGACCTTAATTAGGGCAGTTGCAAGCAAAACGTTGCGATGCTGTCTTCCTACTAGGCTTGCAACAATGTTTTCGTTCTTATTGGTTGCTGTCGCACTGGAAATTGCCGTTGTTGTCTTGGGAGGCTGTTGTTTGCTAAAATCTTCGTGCAAAAGCCAATGATGTCTTTTATTACATACCTTGCATTTCCCTGGGCAAAAGTGTCTGGAGTTATATTTTCCTGTAGGCTTGAAACAGTTTGAACATAATTTTTTATTCTTTATGAAGTCCCAACGTTCGGATATATTTAGATTGCTGAATTTTGGGCAGGATTTAATGCTGTGTGATCCTCCGCAGTGGAAGCACGATATGTCAGCAGTGTGGTAGGTCTTCACTGCCCACCGATCCTGGTGACTTTCCCATGGTTTCCCAATTCCTTGTTTTCTGGGTTCGAGTTTGTTCCGTCGTTGTACAGCTTCCGGCGACTGAAATCTTGTTTCTAAAAAATTCAGTAGCTGCTCGAATTTTTGCACTTCTCTTGGTGCCGTTAGTGACTGCTCATACAGTCTGTTGGTTTCCTTGTCCAACTTCCGTGTCACTATATGACACATGATAGGCCCCCATGTGGCCGTTTCAATTCCTAAGTTCTCAATTGCTCTTAGGCATTCTGCAGTCGTGTCATGGAGTTTCTTGATCCCTTCTGCAGATTCGTTCGACAGGGTTGCCTGGTTGACTATGTCATCCAAATACTTCGCAAGTAGCAGCCTGGTGTTGTCGTATCTGTTCCTTATAATGAACCATGCAGACTCGTAATTGGCTTCAGTTGCCTCCAGGTGTTGCACTAACTTGCTGGCTTCCCCTCGTAACTGTGACTTCAAGTAATGCATTTTTTCCGCCTTACTTAGTCGTGAATTTTCATGAACAATTCTTAGGAAAATATCATGAAAGCTAGGCCATGCTTCGTAGGTCCCTTCAAAAAATGGAATTTTAAGAGTAGGCAACACTATATTCGCATGGCTGTGTTCCTTGACACTTTGAACCTCTCCATCCTGGATGTGTTGGTACAGGACTACAATTATTTCGTTGACCATCTTCTTGGTCTCACGGAACTCCTTGTCGTCGTAGCTACCGTGGGATAGTATCTCATCGTTTAGAGCTCTGATGTCATCCCAATCATCCTTAAAATTCTTAATGTTGTATTCACAATACCTTTTACTGCATTCCTCATTCAACCTATTCCAGACTTCCTGAATGTCGCTTTGGAGTGAATTCACCTTGATCTGTAGCCTTCTTATTCGAAACTGTCTCTCCTTGTCAGCACGTGCGGTCGTGTCTTCTTTTGGTCCAGCTGGCTGCTGTGAACTTTCACCTAGTGTGGCTAGATTTTCTTCGCACTTGTCGAGCAGAGCAACCCCTTCATTGTAAACGTCTTTGGTTTGCTGAAAAAATTTGTTTTTAAAATAAGGGTGTTCTTCCTCGACTTCCTTCGCCAGGTCTGAATGGTTGGCCTCAAATTCTTCCCAAAGTTGTTTTAGGGTGGATCTGCGAGCGGTGATATATGCTGCATTTTTTCTTGATGGGCCATCCTTCCTCACGTTGATAATCTGCCTGCGAATGGATTCTGCTAAATCTTCTTGGGTTGTGAAAATCTCCCGTCGCTGCGCCATCGTAACGGTCTTGTTCGATGAGGGCTGGTACGTTTTAAGGGATCACTGGACCAAATGCTAGGGGCAGGAACGTTGAAAGGCTCGAAATATCAGATACTAGGGGCAGGAACGTATAAAGGCTCGAAGGACCAAAATTTTCAGGGGCAGGAACGTTTAAAGGCTCGAAAGGACCATAATGTTCAGGGTGGAGCATGTAGTGGACTGTATGAATTTAATTTGGACAGTTGCAGGAATATCTTAGGGGTGCTGGAATTAAAAAGGGGTGCAAACCAACGGTCTCGTGCGGTCTCACACGAGATGATGTAGCAAAAAAGACCTGGGGCCGTTGGTCAGCGTGAACACAGTGAAACAAAAAGTCAAACTGTATTATTTTAATGACTAGTTCTTTCCTATTTATACATATAAAAATACTGACTTAGCTTACAAAGTTTAATATTTGCCCTAGTTTCAGCTCGCATATGCACTTGCGTATTCAATTTCATAACAAACAAACAGCCAGTTTGCAGGATTGCAGTTTGTTGACCGGGGTCGTTCGACCAGTGCTGATAATAAACGCTGATGTTTTGTTTGTAATTTCCGCATGCAACAGTTTGCTTACGAAATGTATGCATATTTAATTTTTAGAGGTAAAATTATGTTATGGTTCCTAAACAATAATAATTAAGTAAATTCGATTTTTTCATGTGAGGTGTGGGGGGAAAATATTCGGCGCTGGAGCTGGCCGCTATTCATTTTATTATTCTTTAATAAAATAGCCCTGATGGTAATGTCAAGGTTATAACTGTGTTTTATAAAATCTATTAGGCTAGTTACAATCCAACCTGTAATCGGCATCATTTGCCGCCCTCCCTTAGGAGGATAAGCTCAGTCCTAGTGTCCATGGGGCAAACACTGGAATAACACACGCCTATATAAAATAATATCAGGATTGATTCCAATTATAAAAATAAATAAGCTACTAGAAGAGAGAGTTATAAACGTGCAAGCTCTAGAAGGTCTGTAAAAACCATGTAGAAAGAACAAATATAAAAAGTAATATAGTGTCAAGAATACAAACAAGAAGGCAAAGTGAGGATATACATATTCTGGTTTCAGTTTTAATTTCACAGTCGTGACAGAATAGATTGATTATATTGCAGAGCACACGTTGTAGTAGTAACTTTGTATAACTAAGTACTAGAAGTAAGCATCTTTCCAACGTCAGTTTTATTTCCTAAATAAGTAATAGTATTGATAGTTACTAATCGTCTAATGATATTTATTTTAGGAGAATTTCTTGAAGTCCAGAAGGGAAAACAGTTTAAATGCGATACATGTGGACGTTCTTACAAATATATAAAATCTTTAAGGCTGCATGTCAAATGGGAATGCGGAAAGAGCCAAAGTATTTCTGCACAGTTGATCGCTGCACCTACCGTTGCAAGCGCAAAGGGCACTTGAAATCTCACGTGCTAAGGAAACACGGGTGGAAACGTTTCTTTCTAATAATGTACCTTAATAAAACAGGAAACATATAATGTGATTGTTTTATATAAAGTATGTACAATTGGTTTAATAATAAACGAATTTATGAATAGTTAATAACATGGAAGATGCGATAAAATTGTTATTATGCGAAGTTGCTACGCTGCTATTGTGTGAGTACGAATACAATTTTATTTTTGAAAACAATGCCGCTAATATGAGACATAACATTTGAAACATTTAAAATACTTTCTTTCGTGAATTATTATTATGGAATTATACTGCAAATCTGTTTGGTTCTAATTGGTTATATTCCCTAAATATAAACATATTCTGCAATCTGTATCAGTTTTAATTTGACACGTGAAGTCGTGAAGGAATGAAATGGTTATAGTGCAGAGCAAACGGTCTTGTAACTTTGTAGAATTAACATTTTCCAACGTTAGCTTCGTTTTCAAATAGGTAATTATTAATTGTCTAATGATGTTTATTTTAGGAGAATTTTGTGAAACCCAGAGCGAAAAACAGTTTAAATGCGAAGCATGCGGACGTTCCTATAAATATATACAGTCCTTAAGGCTACATGTCAAAACAGAGTGCGGAAAAGAGCCGAAGTATCTTTGCAAATTTGAGAGTTGTACTTATAGGAGCAAGCGGAAAGGGAATTGAAATCTCACGTGCTAAGGAAACACGGGGTCGAAGCTTTTCTTTCCAATGTCAACTTGTATGAAAACATGTAATACGACTGTTTTATATAAAATATGTACAAGTCTTATAATGTGAATAAAGGAATTAATAATATAGTGATCCAAACAAATCTCATCAAGCGATCTCTGATATTTGTAAACAAAAAAAATTGCAAGTCGCAGCTTCGTTCAGAAAATATGGACTGTCAAACAAACTTCAAAATGCTTTCAATAATATTGTCAAGTTTCTATCAAGAATACAATTTGAGGTTTATAATGTGAGTTAAGTGAAGACAGACGTTCAAATTCCAAGGCATACTTGAGGATAATTTCTGAACATTCTATATTAAAGCTGCAATAGAATGATTATCAATATGCGAAGTTGATGCACCAGTATAGTCCAGGTACGAGTGCTATTTTATTTCTTAAACAGTGTCCCTGTTCTTTGTTATTATAAAATTATACTTACACACAGAGATTTTGTTATAATTTATGAAATTGCCATATATAAACCTATTATGTATCAGTGTTAATTTTACACTTGTTAAAGAATAGAATGGTTCTATTGGAGAGAAAACGTTCTTGTAACTTTATATAACTAACAGAGGTAAACATCTTTCCAATAGCTTCGTGTTCAAAATCAGTCATAATGTAAATTGTAATTAATCGGCTAACGATGTTTATTTTAAGAGATTTTTTTGAAACCCAGAAAGAAAGACAGTTTAAATGCGAAGCGTGTGGGCGTTTCTACAAGTATATACAGTCTTTAAGGCTGCACAAGAAAACGGAGTGCGGAAAAGAACCAACGTATTTCTGCAAATTTGAGCAATGCACCTACCGTTGCAAGCAGAAAGGAAATTTGAAAGGTCACCTGATAAGGAAACATGGGGTCCAAGCGTTTATTTGTAATAACTTGTAAGAAAATATGTAATGTGATTGTTTTATATAAAATATGTACACTTGTGCTCATAAAAATGGAATACACTTACTGTTGGACTAATTTGAAAAGTCGTGTTATTCTTATTATTAAATAATCTTTTATACGATATTTTTATTTAACTATTTTCTTGTAATTTAATACAACAAAGTTCTTTGCAGAAGCACAGAAAGTTTGTGTGCGGAAAAGCTTCCTCCCTTGCATGCAGTATAACCGGATGCCAATACGTTTAATGAAGCCACCTATTCCTTTATCGATGTTTCAAACCAACCGGTATTACAAAACTAAAATATTACAAAAATCGGTTGCAATACTTGTATTCCATTTTTATGAGCACAAGTGTACAATTGCAGTAACACATTTTATTCAACACCTCTCAATAAACTCAGAAGCTTCAAAATCAAAATTTAAAATTGAAATCACGCTATCTGTTTGTTTTAACTTTTTCAGTTGCTAGGTAATATCGTAACACCGATGACATTAACCATTATTGCGTATACCAAAACTCACTAGTTGAATCATGGTATTCAAAAAGACCCTATGTGTAATATTGATATTGTGATTATTAAAATGGTCATGCTTATGAGGCATTTATTTTATTATTATTATTATGTGCCATTTTCTACGCTATTATAATGTAAATACCAGTGCAGCTTTACTTCAAATAATGGCTCTAATACATAACATACTTCGAACATGTTTATTGGTTTCTTTGTTTTATCATTATGAAATTATGCTAGCCCACGGAGCTTTCTGTTATGTTATAATTTATTAGATATACAAATAAAATAGAATTTTAATTTAACATTCGTAAATGAATCCTATGATTATATTGCAGAGAACACGTTGCAACATCCAAAATACAACAAAACAATTCGGTAAGAGACCTCGACTCAAATTAGTAAACTTTCAATGTCCAACTCAAAACATCAACCTCGAGTATACCAGCTCGAACTGCCTTGCTCTTTACACATAATAAATCGATGAATGTCGACAAAACTATAACAGATACTTTTTATGTTTTTATTACGGAATTACGTTGAAATAAAAACAATTGTATGTAATGACGTTAAGCTATAGTTTGTTGTCACTCAAATACACGTTCCTTTGTTTAAACACACACTGAACTTCGCTTTCCAGTATAACACCTTAGTAGCTAAGTTACATCTGAATACCTGTGCTTAAACGAAGTTGCCTTTAACAGGGGTTTATTTACGATAAGGGGTTGATGTAATTCCGACTTTGGGCAGTTGTAGACACACGTTGCAAGCTCGACGTTGGTTAAACAAACGTTCCGGATGTAAAATTAGCTCCCTGTTATATCCACATAAGCGACGATAAGAAAACACACCTGTGCTTTTTTTCATTAACGGGAATATTTGGGGACGTTTCGAAAATCCGGAAGTAGTCCGAAGATAAATGACTATTACAAACGACGTACGATGCGTATTCCCACATAGAATAACTTGGGTTCAATATACCGGAATGTTTATTTCCCACTTTCATAGTAACTGGCACAAAACTCGGATGACCCTGATTAATGTTAATTCACGAGACAACAACAGATTGGAGCTACGTGGGTGGGCTGAAAAGTAATGCACACATGCTTGTAGAACGCGAACGCAATGACTTACGGAGACGCGCATGGTTGTATTCGGAGCTACGTCCTTCCTTTATGCGCATGCCAAGTTTGAAGGAGTTTTGTTCACCAGATCGTTTTTTAGTAGCGGAAGTATGGAGACGTGTTCTCGTGCTATGTCAACGCGACTTAAACAGCGCGCGGTTAAAGAATTTTTAACTGCTGAAAAGGTGATTCCTAATGATATTCATCGCCGTTTATAGGCCGCTTATGGCGACGATACTGTTGATAGGACTACTGTGAACCGATGGGTAATAACATTTCGTGGTTGCGATCCCGGAAAAGCCGATGAACATCGCAAACGCGTCGACAATTTGATCCAAAATGACCGGCGAATCACTCAAAAGAGCATCGCATGCGTATAAAGGAAGAGCGTAGCTTTCGAATACAGCCATGCGAGTCTCCGTAGGTCATTGCGTTCGCGTTCTACAAGCGTGTGTGCATTAATTTTCAGCCCACCCACGTAAGTTTAGGCACAACGAAAAGTTAGGGCGAATAGCACACAAAACGTTCAAGCCACTACAACAATTTCTTGCACAGCAGCACAACGAAAAGCCGCCCCGGTTCACATTTCAAAGTATCCCGATTCGTGGCGATAATTGCAGAAGTAATGTCTTAACTCGTTTAGTAGCTGACGCGAAGTGGAGTCACAGTTTAAAACCGTTCCCCGCTGTTTTGCCCCCCTTCCAAGATGAAATTCCACGATGCCTCTGACTATCTTACTTTAATAAATATCTCTGTCTTGATGCTCATACAAAATGGAAAATTTCTAGAGTCCGTTAACAGCGACAATAAGCGCACGTGGCGCTGAAACGGCACATTTCATCACACCATCCACTTAGCTGATGCAATTTCTTGGAAAATATCCTTGACTAGCCGACAGTCGGACTCCAGCACGTATCAAATTGCAGTTTGGATGGCGGCAAAAACCATAAAAACATGACGTAATTGATAAAACGTAACTCGAAGACGAGCTGCAATTCATAAACGACGAATTTTAAAATGATACTCAAGGCTACTATTAGCTAGTGGCAAAACTTAACTAAGCTTGACATGCACTAAGCGTAATATTCAAATTAAGGCTCGCTTTCGCAGATCTCTGTAATATTATTATGACAATCGAAAAGATATCCTTAGTTGTTTTGTAAATTGACTGAATTTATAAAATCACATTATGACACTTAGTATAATTTACAGAGGTAAACATCTTTCCAATAGCTTCCTTCCAAAAGCAATAGTATAGGTAATTAATCGGTTCTAATTATATTTATTTTAGAAGAAGTTCGTGAAACCCAGAAAGAAAAACCTTTTAAATGCGAAGGATGGGGGAAGTTCTTACAAATATATATGATGTTTAATGCTGCACGCCAAAACGAAGTGCGGAAAAAACCAAAGTATTTCTGGAAATGTTAGCGATGCACCTATAGGAACAAGCGGAAAGGGAATTTTAAATATGACCTAATAAGGAAACATGGGGTCCAAAGCGTTTATTTCTAATGATAACTTTTCTGAAAACATGTAATACGATTTGTGTTATGGAAAATATCGATGGTATAATGTGAATAAAGAAAGTTACTTAATAGTATACTCAAAACATACATTGGCGTAACTAGGATTTTTGGCTGGGGAGGGCCAGGCCCCCCAACCAACCATAGTCAATACCTATGTAGACCTATGAAGACATGAATTTACGTACATACATAAATTTTTCGCATACATTTATTTGCATGTTCTTTGACGCTGTTATACGACGGTAGCCCCGTAAATTCTGCAATCTAATAAAACAAAAGTTTTGTAGCCAAAATTAGTTTTTATTATTTTTTTTTCAAAATATTTGCCCTTAAACTCGCATTCGGTAAAACCAATTTTCAAAACAAATTCCACTCTTCTTGAGTCACTAGAGAAACAAGGTTTTTGAAGCTTTCCACAGCATCTTCGTGAGTTCAAAATCGCACATCACGCATTTTATCCTTTAATTGGGGAAATAGAAAGTAAGGTGATAGGTCGGAACTGCATGGGGGATAACTTCGCAATTTTAACCTGGAAGTCTCTAAAAGTTATTTAGTTTGATATGCGGTATGACTTTTAGCATTGACATGGTGAAGAACGATTTCACTCCTTGGGCGCTGTAAACGAGCTTTTTGAATAACGTTTGGCAGCCATTCTGTTGTGTACCATTCTGCAGTAACCGTACGTCTATTTTCAAGCACGACAGTTGCGATAGGTCCTGATTTCGAGAAGAAGCAAGCAATCATTTTCTTACCAACTCTTCGAGATCTCTTCATTTTAACTGGATTAGGATCTGTTGGAAACATTCATTGTGCAGACTGTCGCTTAGATTCGAGTTCAAATGCATATATCCAGCTTTCGTCACCAGTTATGATGTAAACTGCCTTATATCTACCTTCATCATTATTCTTTTACCAATCCACATGCTGTTGTTGTGTTTCTGTTAAACTGTGCGGTATCCACCCACAACAGACTTTTCTTACACCCAAATGATGTGTGTGTCCCGTGCGGGGTTGCTAGTCCCCCATCGGGCGCCTCCCCAGGTGGCGGATAGGGGAAAGCTCGCCAGATATGGCGGGTACCGGGAAAATAAAATACCCGGGGCGGACCAAAATTAGCACAAGATATGGCTGTTGGCAGCAGGACAGTCATTAGTGTGTGGCGGTGGGGATCAAGCAGATCAGAACAGCGACATAACACATAGCTATAGGCGTCCTTAGAATAAGGTCAATGGCTATAGCACTGCGATCGGACAGGCAAACGGGAAACCATCCGATTACTCTTCCCAAGAGAACAAAATGAGTATGAGTACACAGAGTAGAGATATAAATATGCCAAGCAATCCGGTTAGCGACCGGCGCCAGACTGAGTCCAGGCCAGCTGGTGTGAAATTGGCTACTGGGCATGCGATTGCGGGCAACCAGGCAACGCATGGGAAATGGGTTACTGGAAGACCAAAATTAGAAATGAGAAGAGAAATAGCAATAGCGACATGGAACGTCAGAGGACTGCTACAAACTGGCAAACTCCACATAGTGGAAAGAGAACTAATCAGAGAAAACATAAACATATGCGGAATATCTGAGACGCATTGGAAGGACAAAGGACACTTTGAAACAAATGAGCATATAGTATACATATCAGGAGCCAACGTAACAGGGAGAAACGGAGTTGCGTTTTTAATATCAAAAAAAATATCGAAGTACGTAGAAGCATACAACCCAATAAGCGACCGGTTAATTCAAATAACCCTACAGGCTAAACCTACAAAACTTCATATACTACAAGTATATATGCCTACTACAGACGCACCAGATAATGAAATAGAAGAAATGTACAGAACCATTGAACAAATCATACGCGACACGCCGAACAAAGAAATCTTGGTAATAACAGGGGATTTTAATGCGAAAGTAGGTAACACACAGAATGACAATAACCTGCACAGAACAATAGGGAAGTATGGTTTGGGAAAGAGGAACGAAAGAGGAGAGCGACTAATTCAATTCGCTATAGACAAGATGATCTCACCATAATGAATACAACTTTCCAACATCATCCACGAAGACTCTCCACGTGGACCTCACCCAACAAGCAGTATAAAATCAAATAGATTACGTGATAATAAAAACGAGATGGAGGACATCGATCAACAACGTGAAGGCGAAACCAAGCCTCCAATGTGGGTCAGATCATAAACTACTACAGGGTGACTTCAAGATCAAACTCCACACAACAGCAAAACCTAGAATAATAAGAAAACCGTTAAAACCCGAAGCAGAAGAACAATTTCAACAAGAATTACAAGCCAGCAAAAAACCAGACACCTCTAAAGACTCAAATCAAATCTGGCAAGAAACCAAAACATGGATCACGAAGCAGCAGAGAGGTGCACACAAGACGTCAGAAGTGTAAAACAAAAACATTGGATGACGGAGGAAACTATACGAAAGATAGAAGAAAGGAGAGAAGTCACCAAATCAAACTTACCGATGGAGCAAAAAACGTGAAACTGAGAGAAATAAATCTGCAAATCAAACAGTTATGCAGGCGAGACAAAAATAACCACATACACAGAATATGCGAGGAAATAGAAAAACACGCAAACAGCAGCGAGCCACATGAACTATATAAGAAAGTGAAATATCTAGCACGTGAGTTCAAACCACACACACAAAGTATACAGGATTCGAGTGGCAACTTAGTTAGAAATGCAGAGGGAATAGCAGAAGTTTGGAAACAATACTGCTGTAATCTATTCAATGACCCTACGGTACATACAATCCACAAAACGGACGAAATACAACATGAGCCGAATATACTAAGAATAGAAATTGAAAAATCTATTAAAAAATTAGGAAGTAGGAAAGCGCCCGGCGCAGATGGCATAACCGCGGGAAATAATCAAGGCTACAGGGGAAATCGGAATCGACACAATACATGCAATATGCCAAAAGATATGGCACTCAGAAAGTGGCCACAGGAGTGGTGTGAATCAATATTTATACCCATACACAAAAAAGGACCACACACGAACTGTAATAACTACAGGACGATTGCACTGGTACCACACGTCAGCAAGGTACTACTCAACATAATTAACGAACGTCTAAAGTCATATCTCCTCCATCAGATACCAGACGAACAAACAGGTTTTATGCCTGGAAAAGGCACACGCGAACAGATCTTAAACACACGACAACTGATTGAAAAAGGACGGCGAATTCACATAAAGATGTACCTATGCTTTGTTGACTATCACAAGGCGTTTGACTCAGTAAAATGGGATAAGCTCTGGATAATACTAAGCGAAATGGGAACTCCCCCTCACTTAATTCAACTCATCCAAAATCTGTATGAGAACAATAGCGCTACAGTAAGAGTCAATAACGTAGACTCAGAAGTCTTTACAACTAAGGCAGGTGTGAGACAAGGGTGTATCCTATCTCCCTTACTTTTCAACATATACACAGAACACGTAATGCGCATAGTAATGGATGAATGGGAAGGCGGAATAACCATTGGGGGCAGACGTATAAGTAATCTCAGATACGCGGATGACACCCTCATTATAACACCAAGTGAAGAAGAACTGGAAATGATCATGAATAGGCTAATAGATGCCAGCAGAACCTACGGCCTAAGAATCAACGAATGTAAGACAAAAGTGATGATTATAGACAGAGCAAATCCTAACCAACAGCAGATCCAAAGAATCGCGGGATACGAAGTGGTGGAGAAATTCCAATACCTCGGATCAACGATAACAAATACAGGACAATGCGAACCGGAAATTCGAAGGAGATTGGCAATAGCACGTACTGCAACCACACGGCTTGCCAAAATCTGGAAAGACACAAGCATAACTAAGAACACCAAACAAAGATTAATACAAACGCTAATCTTTCCCATAGCAACGTACGCAGCCGAGACTTGGACAGTTAAAAAAGCAGATAAGAACAGAATCAATGCTTTTGAGATGTGGGCGTACCGACGCATGCTACGCATACCATGGACTGCACACCGCACAAACCAATCAATCATAGAAGAACTCGGCATAAAGAAAAGACTGATCACGACCATATCCCAGTCATACCTCAGATACTTTGGACATCTCGCGAGACGTGATAATGCCATGGAAACTTTAGTGATTCAAGGGAAAATGGAAGGACGCCGTCCGAGGGGCAGGTCGCCAATGAGATGGATAGACCAAATGAAGACGATAACAGGACAAACGTTACAAGAAGCTACCCACTCAGCTCAAGATAGAAATCTCTGGAAAACGACCATCAACTCAACTACCTAACTCATGATGTCACCATACCCCTACGAGGGGTGAACGGACTAAGGAGAGAGAGAAATGATTATGTAAAATCTGGTTTATTGTAGGCATGTCAATGTTCAAGACGCTTTCAATAATTCTATACTTGACTCGATTGTCTTACTGAATCATTTCGCACAGCGTTTATGTTCGTATCGATAACTGCAGCAATGGGTTCTCCTTCTCAAAAATCGTCACTAACTGAAACTCGTTCAAATTTAAATTCATTAAACCAACAATAGACAGTCCTCTGATGCGAAGACACTTGGTCACCAAAGCAGCACGAAGTCATCCAAAACTTTCTTTCGGAGATATGGAACTTTTAAAGGCATAGCAAATCATGGCTCTAAAATTATCTCTCGTTAAATTCATTTTTGATGCACAACACTTACTTCAAAATTAACTATGTAATAACTGTTACAATTATCAAAACTAAATTTGAACTGTTAAACTAGAAAACAACAAACATTTGTTTCATGGCAAGTTTCAATTGGTGCACTTGATTTGTTGCTTTGCAGAAATTATGGGTGCTACCCTCGTAATACTATTTGTCTAAGTAGCATATTAATAAATTATTTCTAGGTTCATAAACAACATAAAAACTGTATAGATTACTTCTTGCAACTCAATGAGGTTGGCGGTAAAAAATATTATTCCAGGAGAAACAGATTTTTTTGGGAAACATTACTTGGTTTCCATTTACACGTTTTTTAGCCACAATTTTTAGTTTTTCTCAGTATCGTCGAAGCAAATACTTTCTTGAAAACGTCAATATCCTCTTAATTGTTATTGTGATTTCTCTTTGTTCTGTCTTGAGCTAGCAACTGTGGAAATTCAAGCACCACAAAATTTACTTTGCTTATATAGAACACTACTAAACAAAAAATTCTGGATCGTACTCTTTAAAGCTATAAACTCAACTCTTTAGACAAGGCAAACATCCAAATAGCAAGTCAACGTAAGTCTGAACTGGATGAGCCTATAATAGGTAGCTAGCTGTATGTGTTCAGGGAGTAGTTAGCGATGCACTCAAGTTATCAGTTCATTTAGTTACCCGCATATGAAATAATTGCAATTATATTTTCCTGTGCACATAAATTGGTTCTTTATTTATAGAAAACTTAAGAGAAACTAACTAAAATGGTGCACAATTATCTAAAAAAAAATATTCAGACGAAAACAGTTTTTTCAAAGTAATTATTAGCTAACTAATAATGTTTCCTCTTGCATATTATTATTCATTAGAGCCATCCGTCCAACAAATGGAATTTATACTATAATGTTTTTAAGCAAAAAAAGGTAATAAAACCAGAAAATGTAAGAACGTGTGGGGTTCGATAACCAACCTCTCAGTTTAAATGGGTTAATAATAAAAGCAGATTTTTAAATTTATTTAACTCCTATTTTTCTGGGGTGGGCCAGACGGCACTCTGGGGAGGGCCTGGCCCCCCTGCCCCCCCCCCCCCCCGCTAGTTACGCCAATGCAAAACAACCGTCTAAAATCTAATATTACAATTTACAAAGTTCAACTTCATATTCGTCCAACTTTATTTTGGATATTATAAAGTACGGGTTTCGAAAATGTTTCAGAATGAACAGATAACAAATCTACTTTCGACTAAGTACATTTAACGTATATAAAAGATAAAGAAGACAGTTCATAAATAATCGATGGAAGGTACTCGTATGTTTAGTATTTTTCAAGTTCTAACTTCAACTATTTTAGGTAGAAGAAACCGACAGAAAAAAAGATCATGTTTGAATTTCAACTGTCAAATGTTCTATGACAATATTATAAAGAATATTATGAAAAATAACGAGTAAAATAGATAACCATTAAGAGAAAATTGTGTACCTACACCTAATACTTCAAAAATTCTTTTCGCTACTGTAAAACCTGTTTACGTAATACTTTAGCTTTCTTGAAATTAAGTTAAAGCATATAGGTTCTGGTTTGTACGGTTATGTGGGTGGTTTTAATTACTGTGAAAATGTTAACAATATTAAAATATGAGACATTTCCAGGCGTGCTACAGTAACTTACAATTTAATAAATAATTGCAGAAATACGCTATTTCTGTTATTACTGTTCGATATCTGAATTGTCTGTCTAAACACCGCAATGTAGTTAACAAATCCGTATATATCTGGGTGGTGGAGGTTGAATTTTTCAATATGGAATTTGTACTTTGCTAAAAAGCATTTGAAATTCGGTAAGTAGGTACGGTATTCCAATAGACAAGCATGTGGAGGTTTGAATGGTTTTATAATCGATCAACTTTGAAATAATTTTTAAATGATTATACATCCTCCATTTGTAACTGACTGCTTCTACAGATTTACCAATTGACTATTTTTTAGGTGCACTTTTGACACAGCAATATCAAGGACAATGCCCTATTCCCATGTTTGAATGTACACAATGTGGAAGATGGTATAAACATAGAGGAAACTTGTTAAGGCACGTACGATACGAGTGCAACAACAAAGGTGCATTTGCTTGTATGCTTTGTGAAAGGACATTTAAGCAGAAGTCGCATTTACAATACCATCTTATTCGTAAACATAATGTTCGGTCTTGATAAGCATGATAAGCATGCTCATCGTTGCATATAAAATTTGTGAGGTACTAAGTTTAAGTTTCTATTGTTATAATCAGATAGTAGAATATAACTTTGAATTTAATGTAAAGAAAATAATTTTTATACAATTTTGAATTTAGGTATAGGTAAAGTTAAGTTTTAAATGCTTACGCGTATGTTATTCAATACCTTTATAGTATCTAATATTGCATAAAAAATCATGAAACAACAACGTTATTACCTTATGTTTATCTAAATTGTTATATACTGCTCCACAAATGAACTGGACCATTTGCATATATTGGTGCAATTTTTAAAAATATTTTCCAAAAGGGCAGTTAAGAAATTTTTGGTAACTTTTCATGATTTTGTCACTATAAAAAGCATTTCTTTTCATAATTTGGTTTAAAGAAAACTAATAAAATATTATCATTTTAAAATTTTGAATTTTGCCCAAATGTTGATAGCACATTGCATACAAAGTATGCCAAATCGTTGCCAAACATTTTTAAACGCACCGAAGAGACTCAAAGAACTACTAATTAATAATTTTTTGTGATTCCTCTTATTTTTGCGAAATATAGTTATTTTCTAATTTTATTATTTTTTAATTTTATTAATATGATTTTGTTAATTCTTCAGTTAATATTTGAGGATAATGCAATTAAATATGCTTAATATGAGTATACTATAAAACAAAAGCTTATATATATATGTGACGTAATGTAATACATTTTTATGGGTGGTCCAGTTCATTTGTGGAGCAGTGTTTCATAAGCCAATACGTCGAGTATTGGTAATTTTCGATTGTTGAGTTATATACAGGTAGACTATACTATGATTAAAGAATATAAGTAAAGTAAAGTAAGTAAACAGGAAATTCATCAATTTTATGAATTTTGTGTTTACTTGTTAAATTTTTAATTCATTAAACTGGTTTTAATATTGTTTTAGTATACCTGTCACATTTTTTAGTCAAAGCTATTTGATTTTAATAACTGCAATTATACAAATATTTGTATAATCGATATCGGCATAGTTATTGATATAACTGTGGTAATTCTTGCAAGCTCAGGAAAATTACGCATTCCTATTGGTAGGTAACCTTATAAATGGTATAGTCAATTGGTATACATTTTCGTAAATATAAAACTAACTTAAAAGAAACAATTGAAAGAAGTCGTTTCTGAAATATTATATACTTTAGTGTGGTTTGGTTTGATAAATTATATTTCTAGTTACAATTAACTTAATTAGTTTTTAGACTTTGTGTATTTTGAGTTATCAATATAAAATACTACAGACACCACCATTTTTGCTTACATAAATGGTTGCGTACTTATAATCAGGTATAAAATGGTCGTTAATAAAATATCATCTAGAAACCTGGTTTGGATCAACCTTCATCGATTGAGGAAACCTAGTTAAGTGTGTCTAAACATGTGCTGGTAAAGATATCAATTTAAGTTATTTGCAGCATTAAAACGTAGTCGCATGTATTTAAAAATAATTGCCAGTTATATGGATATGAAAAAGTTACTAAAGCCACATTTTAAGGCTAAAGTATGCCATAAAACGGCGATAAACTAACAAACGACCAATAAAT
The DNA here is from genome assembly GCA_940337035.1 of Agriotes lineatus. NCBI lineage: Eukaryota > Metazoa > Arthropoda > Insecta > Coleoptera > Elateridae > Agriotes > Agriotes lineatus. The sequence goes on from CALNHX010008131.1 coordinate 52,527, forward strand.
TCAAATGCCAGGAGTATTGAATCTGTGTGGAATAATATTAAAGTTAGTGAAGTTGCCATAAATAACTTACAGGACAAAGGAAAATTTTAAAAAGTTTGACTGATTGGGTGATCGTTTAACTGATATGTGGAGGACTTTCAAGAATATGTTGTTAAATATGTTATGCGATCGTTTAATAGGAAAACAGTCTTTTTACGTTCAAAACACATAGGTACTATTTTTCTACTACAGCTCACGGAGGAATAAGATTATTATTTAATACACAGCATTCAGTCTCCCTGTTATCTATAACTTGTGTATCTTGTGGCTATTCATCCATATCTACTTTTGTTAAAGCGAGCGAAAACTATTCTCTTCCACATGCTGCTCTTATACACGAGCGATATAACAGCCCGAAAAACCTATGTTTCAAGCTGTCTCAGGAAAAGAATATATTGAAATTGTTTTTAAGAATACAAGGTTCAGTACAGGCTGGAAGAATACAAAATGTTTAAGTCTCGGTTCAATTTTGGAACTTTTAAGGTATCAGTTTCTTTGCTTGATAGCTGAGTTGTCTAAGTGTAGCAAAGCCGAAGCTAACCCGTTATCAATTTATTGCTACCAGTAGGAAATATGCCCTAACGATGGCGCTATAGGTTACACGCTTATAGATTCCTTTAGGCGAGTCACAATACAGCCGGCATATTAGCAATCCATATAGCCTTCCCTTGTGCAGAGAAGCTTAAATAAAGTGTGCGAGAAGCGAACACTTCTGTAGACCCACACATCGTAGCAGTTTAAATTATAAATACAGAGAGCCGTAAATGTTATAGCTATGAGGGGAGGTAAATAAAGTGCAGGAAATAAATGACATGCAAAAGTTATACAAAAAGAGGTAATTAGAACGTGATTTAGTTGTAACAATATCGACATGAAGATAAAACGAGTTCGCAGCTTTAAGATTGGGGAACTCCAGCATCCAAAGGTTTCATAGATCAGGGATGCGAAAATCGTGCGTCAACTTGTTTTCTTATTTACTTTATCAGCGCCGAGGCTATTTCGTTAAATACTTCTTTTCCGTCTTTGTCATTGTCATTATTACTTATTCAAGATCGGAAGCTGTAGTATTGCAATAATTACTGACTTTTTCATTTTTTTCCTAAGCATGCTATGTTTTAAAATCGCTCTTTCTGGTTTTTCAGTATATATGTGCAAAAATGTATCACATTTTGTCTTTTATTTGATTTATATATTGTCTGTTTTAGTTTCCTTTCAGCTTTTTAAAAAATGTATAAAGAAGATTTTTGTGTACTTTACTGTTTTTTCCAATCTCAAGCTAAATTCTGTCCGTGATGAGTTATTTGCTTCGATCACTTCTTCTTTGGCTTTTCGCCTTTTTATCGGTACTTTTCATATAACTCCAAATTGTTTTTCCTCAAATGTAATTTCTAGCGCTTTTTTTTCGCCACTTTACTTCACCAAGTACTACGCTCCCGCAAAATTATAGTCACACTTGCTTTATATACATTTCTCGGGAAATACAGGCAATAATACAGTCCATTGTTTTGTCACGATCGTGTTTTATTATGTAGTTAGTAGATTTGTTGACAGATCGTGTAGGTTGAACTTACGACACCTGACATATTTCGATAGAAAAAAGAAAAATGTGCGTGCGGTAAGTACGACTGACGACTGATATCGAAAGTAGATTTTTCTAGCTGTCATTGACAACAGAAAGTTGACATTTACCGCTGAGAGGGCGTTTTCAGCATTTTTCCGCTGCCGAGCGTTTTGGGTTTGCGTGTTAGCAAAACAGTCAGAATGTATCGTAAACGACGCTGGTCATGTGTTTAAATAATCGCTTCATATGTCACAGACCACATCAGTGGATAGACGAAACTTTTTTCACAGTTTACACGTTACACGCTCATCTTGAAGCCTAAATGCACATGAACTTGATTCACCCTTCCAAAATTTCGATTTGTGGACGGAAATTGTGCAAGTAGAACTAGTTTTGATAAAATGACTAGTGTTAGGTCTTCACCCTTCTATTAATATTGTTACCCACGAAATTCATTCTAAGGTTGAATGCACGAAAGTGCTACAACGTTGATACTGCAAGTACCGAGAAGGGAATTCAGTATATTTGGTTTATTAGTCTAGTAGATCACTGTACTACTACGGCTTTTGAGGAAAGCATACATTGTTACGACTAACATAACTAATCAGTGTTATTTTTATTTTTAGGAATTTTTTGTAGTAATGGGCCATACTTTTGTTCTACCTGCGGGTTATCCTACAAGCAAAAAGGACACCTCAAGAGACATATAGACAATGAATGCCGTAATTCAATATCTAAATTCCAGTGTGGTAATTGCGGCCGTCGATTTACGCAGAAGCATCACTTGCAGAAACATCAAAAAGCTTTACGGTGTATGAAGGCATACTAGTTATGGATCATCTTATTATTTTGAGAATATATCGGCATGTCACTATTTATCAGAAAAGCAACTGTAACATGGTTTGTAAATACATGCGAGTAAACAATAATATATTCGATACCTACCTTTCGTTTTCCTAATTATTTTGTGTTGCTGTTTTTGTTTAACCGATCCCGATTAGTTTAAAAAAAACAAAAAACGGAGATGAAAACCTCAGAGTGCTATCACCCCAAAATGATGTAAAACCGTGGGTTTAGTACGATTTATATACTTATACAAAATATTTCGTAGGTAGTGTCCATACTTTTAAAAATGTATTTTCCGTTTTACTCATGTTTTTTAATATTGATATGTGATTATTTATTGAGAAGGCCGGCAACGTCAAGCTAGATGTACTAGATATATGAACAGGGTGATATTTTTATACCAATCCAGAATATTCTTGCAGTACTGCACTGGTTTCCACACTGAGTTGTGTTGTACATCTTGATAATTTTTTTTTTGCACCCGTCAAAAAATATGACATTTGCGCATTGCTATCGACATGCAAAGTTTGTCTCTTTCTAACCTGGCAAAAATAGTTTATTTATTTTATTTTATCCCATTATGTTATGACAATAACTCCTTAGCAACGAGTTGCGTTAAGATGCATTTAACGGCACTAGTGTTGTTAAGAAAAATAACAATCATACTTTATTAGCATTTAATCTCATGTTGACAGCACTGAAGTGTATTGCCAGTCTATGTCAAATTCGATGTTAGTAGGTTAGGTTTTGTTCGTTATTTGACACAAACTGACGCAAAACTTAACCTGAAAATCTCAAATTTAACATAACCTGACAGTGATACAGTATTGAGTTTTTATCTTACTAGTGATACCACCACTCGCTGTTGCAAGTGTCATTAATAACAATTTTTCCTATTTTTTTAAAAGATTAGTATTTTACGATAAAATAAACCGTGTTACGGATATACGTAACGTTATCTGCTTTCTACATTGCTCCAGAATTTTAAAGAACTCGCTCCTAACGTCGCTCGTTCATTCAAACTATTCTCTCGTAATGTAAAAAGCTTGATAACGTTACTTGCATCGTAAATTACTATTACGTTACCATTAGTCGGGCCGCCGAACAGGTATAGTTGTATGTGTTGTTACGCAAACAACACAGGCAATTGACAAATGATTGACGGATGTTTAGGACAAGAAATTAATTGACATAGTTTTTGTGCAAATAAACTTGTTTTTCAATTCGAGCGAAGTATTTGCATACAGCCAATAGCGAGATGCAAGCTGTTTTATTACTATATCAGCTCGGCGGCCCAACTATAGGGCGCAAAAAAATTTCGTCTAGGGCTCGAAACAATATTGATATTCTTGTTTGGCGATAGTAGAAAAAATATTGTTTGTATTTCAGGGTGAAATGAGTGTTCGTTCTTTGGCGCATTCAAATTACTTTATTGCCTCGACCTAACAGTCTCGTCTAAAACTGTCATTCTTATATGCAACAAAAAACACTAATTGCTCGCATTTAATACAAAAATAACTTGCCTTTCTCGATATTTCTATTTCGTAAGATTTTTTATCGTATTTCGTAACAATAATGCAAAAATAACAATAAATATAATAATATAAGTGAAACAAAATAGATTTATTTTAAATAAGCATCTACCTCTATCTATGTATAATATTTATAAATTTCCCCACGTCGCGTCGCAGAGTAACTGCCGAACACATTTGAAAGTACACTCTGTATCGCGGAAACAAAGGCATTTCCGTAAAGATATTTTACTACTTAGGAAACAATATGTATAATGATATGTTTTATCGAACTTTTTCCACTGTCTCGAGTGTTTATCACACAACGTTTCGGGAGTTTCTGATCTACTCCCGTCCTCAGGTGAATGAACTCCTGGTTAGTAGATCAGAAACTCCCGAAACGTTGTCTGATAAACACTCGAGACAGTGAAAAAAGTTCGATAAAACATATACATAATAGACCACTGTCAAAAACTGGCATCATTCAGAGAATATGTATAATGTCTCATTCCAAAAATGTCAATATCTCTTTCAATAACTTGGTATTGTTGTGTACAGCGAATTGTGATCTTAATTGGAAAAGGGAAAACAATTTTCTATTGTTGTTTTTTTTTTAACATTCGCATATAATACATCTATGTATATATTTAACCATGTGTTTATAACTATCGCTGCTTTGCATGTTTTCAACTCCGCTCTTGGTTTTGCCATGCATCTTACTCCAATTGTCTTTACCAGTCCATGCAAGCGGGGTCTTGCTCTCCTTCTACCCTTAGAAACCCTCTAATATTTTCTTATGTCACTAGACTTCTCTCATGTGTTAGAATAACTTAGAGTCCCTGTATAATAGCCTAATATACAGAAGCTCTAACAATAACTGTCCTTTCGATGATCCTTCTTCTTTCATTTCACTGTTTATGGTGTATTCCATTCTCGACACACAGCCTCAACTTGCTCAATTCAATGTCACAGTTCTCTTATTTAATTCTTACATTTTGCTTAAACTTTAATAAAGTCGTGATCGGTATTGTCTTACAACATAAGGTACTACAGGTCCAAGAGGCACATTATGCTTTTTTAAATCGAGAAATCATCAATATAAAAAAAGTAAATTTCTTGTAGGTTATGTTAACGTTTATCTGCCACCCCACCAATCAAAAAATCGTAATACAATCAGGTGGGGAGAAGGGGGGGGGGGCAGTTGTCAAGCCCATTTTTCCAATTCTTGTTTAGAATAAAGTGGTCGTCCATAGTCTCTAATATTCTACATACCATACGGTGAAGAAAAGTTTCATTCCTGTCTCGAGATAAAGTTAACCTCGACGCTTCGCGTCATGGTTAATTACTTAATCTCTCGAGAGTAATGAAGCACTTTCCACCTCGATATGTAATATACTACGTATTAATGCGGCGTACTTAAACAAGGATACAACATACTTGCTTATTGCTTCATACACCACGTGATGCTGACGGAGAATGTGTTCAGCGTGTCATTATTTTTAGGTAGACAGCGGAGAACTCGATACATTTCAGTTTCTTTATGTTTATGGCTATTCAATACGTGACTAAAAAATGTTTTAGCTTGACTGTAATTATTAAGTTTATATTTACTATCAATAGTATATTATTATACTAGTTTAATAAGAGGGCCTATTGTAGCACGAGTGAGTTTGGAGCACGACGAGCGTAGCGAGGAGTGCTCCAATGGAACGAGTGCTACAAATCCTCTTATTAAACGAGTATAATATACTATTTTTTCTACTTTGCGTCATTTATTTAACAAGAATATGGAAATTTGTTGTAAAAATGAACACCTTAATATCTAGGGAGTTTTGATTGTAATGTGTGACAGCACTGCCAACTCTTTTTCAATTGTTATAAACAAAATTTAATTGACAGTTTGTAAAAGAACTAGTTTATTGAAAGTATTTAAATACAATTAAATTAAAATGGAACAAGAGTCGAGTATTTCTTGTACGCCTCCAGAAATAAGAGAAGCTGCTATGAAGCAATAAACAAATTACTCCCAAGTAAACCAATTTATGATAAAGAGTACAATAGATTTAATTCATGGTGTCATAAAAATAGCATTCAAGCTGTAACTGAAAATGTTTTGCTTGCTTATTACGATGAAATCAGCAAAACGAAGAAATCCTCAACGGTATGGGCTTCTTACAGTATGCTACGGGCTTGCTTAAATGCCTAAAAAAACTTGGATATTTCAAAATTTGCAAGACTACAGGGATTTCTCAAAAGGCAATCCGATGGCTACCAGCCTAAAAAGTCAAAAATATTAAAGGGTTTGGAAATAGATCGTTTTATAAAGGAGGCAGATGACCTGTCTTACCTGGCAATTAAGGTAGGTTTAATCTACATATAAAATGAATCATTCATGCGATAGCTTTAATTTTTAGGTTATCCTGATTATGGGTTACGCAGGTGTTTGTTTGTAGACGTGACGAGTTAGTATGTCTATTAATGACCTCGATTTTAAAGATGACATTATTCTTGTAACAGTTCCTAAAATAAAAACGCACTTACCAAGAATGTGTGCCATTAATGAGCAGCAATGGATTGGTCTTATAAAAAAATATGCTAACCTTCGTCCTAAAAGCGCAGCTACGAAACGTTTCTTTTTTACCTATCGAAACGGACGCTGCATAACAGGTCCGATCGGTATTAATAAGATTGGTCAGGTTCCAAAAATTATAGCCTCCTTTCTAAAACTTTCCAACCTCGAACGGTACACTGGACATTGTTTTAGGCGGTCAAGTGCATCACATTTGGCTAATAGGGGTGGTGATTTGATAACAATTAAGCAGCACGGAGGGTGAAAATCTTCTGCAGTAGCCGAAGGCTACATCGAGACATCTTTACAGAAAAAAATAGAAGTAGCCCAAATGTTTAACCCAACTCGCTCACCACAACCTAGTACTTTCTACTCCAGTGAACCATTATTTAATTTTGAGGTTGAAAAGCAAACAATTATTCCAGATGAGCTGAATGTGAACCTTTAAGGAAACACAAATTACCAACACAGTATACTGACTCAAAACCTGCCTGGCATAACTATTAATGCTAAAGATACCTGCACTGTAACTATCAATATTCACAATAACTGCAATACGAGTACTAATAGTGCAGCTGCAAAAAATAGTTAAATGTTGAGTTTTCTTTACCGTTTTTAACAAATTCCATCGTTTGAGACAGCATTATTATTTGAGTGGTTTTCGTTTTCAAATTAAATAAACACTGCATTGGCATTTGACAGTTGATGTGATGTTTGATAATTTGACATATGCAGCAAATACTGCCAACTTTAAGATATAACATTTCACCAAAAACAGTTTAATAATAGCTTCATTGTGAAACTGTTTTCAGTGTCACAATAAGTCCATTATAAACGCAAAGTAGAAAAAATGCTTTTATTTATTTTTTGCTCCCCTCTTTTCCTCCATACTTACAGTCGTTTCTGCGTCGCTCAAAACATTGGATTACTTCACTGCCTATTTCATGTATTTCAGAGAGGATTACATTCTTCACTGCCGATTTAAAAAAAATATTTAAGGTGACGACTTCATTCGTAGAGTATGCTTTGCCTCACACACATCAAAGCCCCAAGTATAACTTCGAAGTTCCAACGCTCTTTTTTAAAGTATACATTTACCTTATAAAATTATTTTAACTAGGGCAACGGCGTTATTTTACATTATATTTACATTCGGTGTTTTTAGGTACTTGCACATTTCGTTGCATAAACTGCAATCGACAGTACAGAACCAAGCATGCACTAGAAACACATAGAACACTGGATTGTGGTAAAGGTCGTTGCTTTGCTTGTGAGAAGTGTAACAGGAAATTTCGGAGAAAATGGGATTTACATAGACATGTAGTAACTAGGGCGTGTCATAAAACGTTTTACATGGATCCACTTGCGTGGTAAGTAATACTTTATATTGTTATATTCTTTATTCTCATTCTTAGACATTATAATGTTGTCATTCTTTACTCTACAGTTCACTGTAATTACATTTTTGCAATGCAACACTACATGGTGTATTTAAAACTGTAGGCGTTTTCACTTGTTTTCTTGCCCATAATATTTTCCGTATTTAGTCCTGTATTTGTTAAGATGTATGGTAACTAGCATTAACGCCTCCAAAATCTTCAGTTTACATTATTGAAATAATATTGAAAGGTCACACAATACGTATGTGGGAATTATCCGAGAAGATCACACTTCAAATTCCTGCTAACAAAAATTTATTTTTATAACAAACAATGAGGCTAAATTTATTCACTTATAATACCATGAGTAGTCAAAATTATTTCGAATATTTTTGCTGTGTCCACTGCCCTTAGGTTCGATTAGGACGAGTGCGATAGCACGAGTCCTAATTCTAAGCGCAATGGACATGAGTAGTGATACCACCTCAAAAATTTTCTACTTAACTTTGACTAAGAATGGCATTCGAGGGACTTTTCAATGAACCAAACTACTTTTTCAAATTAGTTTCCAGTAAATCTAGCAACAAACTATGCAATTTCTATAGTAACAGTACTCTAATATTGACTTTTTTTAATAAAAATCACATTTGTTTAAAATATTCAGTAATAATAGGACGAGAGGGCAAAATATTGCCGACAATAATTTTTGCTATTCAGATACGAGTTTCTGCGGCGACGAAAATAACGACGAGTGCTTGCACGAGTTGTTATTTTCTAAAGCAACCGTTGTTTTTCATTAAAAAATAGTTACAGAAAAAATTGTCGCTGAAATAAAGCTCCTCGAATTATTGTCGCTGAAATAAAACTCCTCGAATTATTGTCACTAAAATAATCATTCGATTGGTAGTTTATTTTTAAATTGAAGAATGTCATTGGTTGACATTGACACCAGTTAAATTGTCACTTGAATACCTTCTATGAAGATATATTTGCTGATAGTCAAGAAATGTCAAATTGTTGATTTTAATAAGTCGCTTTTTGACAGATGACAGGTGAATTGAATAGTCACTATTATTTCCTTAATTTGTGACATTTTTAAAAGCTAATTAAATATATGTCAATACTAGAAATCTAGTTAGGAAATCAACAAAATTAAATCGCTTATTAAAATCGCCATTAAAGATATTAGTCTTTTCCGTGTCTAAATTAATTTTAACAAATTAAAATTTGTGAAGATTCACACAATTACTAAATTGGTATCTTTCAATTGAATTTGAATATGTGATTTATATTTTGGCAGTTTCTAATAATTAATGTGATACTATTGACATAAGTGAGAATGGTGTTTATAATATCACCGATTAAGAAAAAAATTGTGTATAAACTTATATTTCATTCTTCAGTAACAAAAATATTTTTTGCAAATTCCTGATAATTCTGACATCGCGTCGTCTTCTAAACACAATTACAATCATGTAAATTGAAAACCGTTTCGACGTCAATCCTAGTTATCGCAATAGCTTAACGTGCCAACCCTACTCCAATCTCGTTTAAAGTATGCATTGCACGGCGCCGGCGTGTGGAACGACGCGCTTGGCGTGCGACTTAGACGTTCTTGAGGGGGCGTGCTGGTTTTCGTCGATTGGCGGTAAATTTCGCAAACGAAACGAAAACGGAATGGAGCGACTTGGGTACGCAGTCACACGGCGCGTTATCTTCGGCTGTTAAATTTTTAAATTCAGTAGTCAAAAACAAGAAACATAAATAGTATTAAAGCATTTTTAATGCCAAAAGGTTACGTTACTTTTGTTCTTTGCAAAAAATGAATGTTTATTTTATGTTGTGTATTTAACCGCTTATTCAATAAATACATTCATAGTTAGACATTTTTGCTTATCTTTATTTCTCGTTGTAATGTCTCTATCAATGCACTGCAAACTTGATCAACGCATTTTGAGACGGTTTGCAGAGAAAATTTTAATAAATAAGATAAACTTGCGTAGCTGTCTCTGGTAGCCAGAAATCTTAGTGCTACAGCCAGTCTTTCTTGTACAGGAATGCACTATCTCATGTTAGTTTTAATTTGCGCTATGCGTGGGCCAATTTTATTGATGAAATATTTTTTGCAGACATTCTACAGAAATTAAATAATTTGCCAGAGGGTTCCCTATTTAAATCGCATAGCTCATAGCAGGTCGGTGACGTTGTATCTAAAATAGATTAAAGAGAAATAGAAAAAAAACTTTTAAGTGCCTACTTATGGGAGTTGCTTGGACCTACATTTTGTGTGTGACCCTACCCAAAACCTTTTTCTTCTCTTCTTTTGTAACAAATAATCACTGTTTAGCGAAATGTAATAAGCTGCTGCGCAACCGAGCATCCGTTCTCGACGCCTGAACATTTTCAAATGCGAAAAAGAAAAGCAGCGCTCGGCGAAACCACGCCCAGGCAGCGTGAAACTTGTCAATCTACAGGCCGTGAGATCGCAATCGTTCCAGGCACGCATCGGCGCGTCACTCCGCACACTACACGAAACGCGTGTCGATCCACACGCCGTGTAATGCCGCCTTTAATACGTATACACCGTAAATATTTTAATTCACCAGAGGGCGGTTGAACTAGTCTACAGAAGCATGTACAAGATCGACTACTGTGTTAATTATCCAACTATTCTTGGTACCTAACAACATTTTGGATGGGAGCTATCCAAAGTCAACGGAATTGTTCCGCCTCTGCTGACGTTTACATTAATTTGAAATATTTATGCTTGTAAATAAATGTTTATACATACATATATTGATAGTTTGATATTAAGTTAAAGTTATTGTAGTATTATCTGGTGGCGTTCTACCTCCTGCAACTTTTCAATTATGTATGTAATGGGTGTTTTTTAGAGGCGGAGAACTTTAATATGAAATAAAACACAGAAAAATGTTTTTTTAATATCCATGAAATTGGATTTATTTGAAAGACACTTTTTCGTGAAATTAGTAATCCAATTAAATTAACTCTTTTCTAGTCATGTGGGCAAAATCAACCAATTAGATTATCCTTACATTGAAAACTACCCATGGGTTGTTATCACTTTGTGTACAGCGGTCAGTTCGGGGTGCTATGTTACGTCAAGTTTTTGAAAGTTCGCAATGCAGTATTTTAAGATGTCATATTCTTTTCATAATTGCACTTCCACTAAATAAATAGTTTCAAGGGAAAAAAAATCTCTAACTGAATATCCCTCGACCATTGATAAATACTTATAATTTCATTACTTTGCAAACGTTGCTCCGGCGTGAGTCCATTCATGATAAATTGCCAAACCAAAGTAACCTCAAAACAACCGAGAACTGTCAAATCGGCTGTCACAAAAGACAGTGTTGCCAATTTAAATTCTCCGCCTCTAAAAGAAAATTTCAGGAAATGGATCTGTTAACTGGGCACCTCGTTCGTGTGATTTGACGCCATTAGATTATTTTCTTTGGCGATATGTAAAGTCGCATGTCTACGGCGATAAACCGGAAACAATTGAGCACTTGGAAGCCAACATTCGACGCGTTGTTGCCGAAATACAGCCTAATTTACTGCGAAGAGTGTGTGAAAATTGGACCTCCAGATTACGCAATGTACGAGCCATCCGCGGCGGTCACATGCCCAAAATCATATTCAAACAGTAATGCCAAAAAATTATCTTTCAAATAAAGCCAATTTCATGGATATTAAAAACATTTTATTTGTTCCTCACTTGTAAACATCAATTTATCAAGTCACTGTATTCACCCTGAAAATGTTTCTTAACTGGCTAGCCAGTAAATTTTTTACTGACTAGCCAGTTATATTTTACAAGCGTGCTCATAGATAAATGATAGCGTGCAAAGCCAGAGTTGTCTTCCTTAGTATGTGTCATATTGATTAATTTAGTTGCTTGTCAGTTTGACATTTTGCATAAATGATAAATTTCTAGTTATTTACAAGTGAGGAACAAATAAAACATTCAACAATACACGCCAGGTAACCATTTTTACTGGCTCAAGGATATGACAGGCTCGCCTAACGGCTCGCCAGTCATCCCAATCCTATCGCCAGTAAAACCTGTTTTACCTGGCTTGTAATGTTAAATACTATTTCTGTGTTTCATTTCA